>BLKM01011093.1:4341080-4576235 GCA_013340265.1 Coptotermes formosanus | reverse complement strand
CTTGCTTTCTTTTGCTTCTTCTCCTCCTCCCCCGCGCCGTGGCCCCCCTGCGGGCCGCGCGCGCGGGGGGGGGCCCCCGCGGGTTAAGACTGTTGTGTCACTTTTATCTATCCCATGCGTAGCACGTGTCTTCCTCATTTCTTCGTCCTTAATTTGATCATTCTAATAATGTGGTGCTGAGTGCCTACAAATTATTACGCCTTTCAACCTTCAGTTCCTCTACCCTCTTGTCCATTTTCATTTGTTCAGTTCACATGTCGTCGTCAGAAACCCGTCCCAGCACGCCTGCAATCTCCATTCCAATACCACACACATTTGCTCCGAATGTAGGGGCACAGTTTTCTCTCCTCACATTTACTTCGAGGAGGCTCGGATTCGGTTTCATGTCAGCCCGTGAGGAACGGAGGCAGTGGAACGGGTTTGTTTCCTGACTACTCCGGATTTCCCGTATCAGTATTTATTCTACTAAGATCCATGCAAGTATTTCATTTGTCTGTCACCGACAATTGGGACCTTTAGTAACTGACTAACTCCAGAGAGTAAAGTACTTCCAAAGGAGCTAACAGTTCCTCAGAAGTTGAGAAATTACCCGCATTTTATGGAACCTAAAGGCTCATTACCATGTTCACGAGACCAAAAGTCTTGTGCCTATTCTGAGGCAAACGAATCCAATCCACACCTTCGTATCCTATTTCTTTAATGTCCTTTTTAACTTTATCCTCCCATCTGCGCCTAAGTGTTTTGAGTGGTGTCTACCTTTCAGATATCGCCACCAACATTCTGGATGCATTTCCCTTCTCTCCCATACGTTCCACATGCCCCACGGCTTTCTTTCTCATTGATTTGATCACCCGACTAATATGCAGTGAAGAGTGCAAATTACGAAGCTACACATCAAGCACTCTTCTCCAGCCTCCAATTTCTTTCTCCATCTTAGCCCCACATACCTTTGTCAGCATTCTACTCGTATTTTCGAACACCCTTAGCCTGGTTCCTTCCCTCATGCGAGAGATCAAGTTTTATATCCATATAAAAGAAAAGGCAAAGCTATAGTTCTGTGTAGTTCAATCTTTACTTTTTTGAATAGCCAGCGGGAAGGCAATCTGGACCGAACAGTAGCAGGCATTCGAAGAATTTAATCTGCTTTTAATTTCCTCTTTTACATAACTTTCATTTGTGCTGTCGTTTCCAAATGTTTGAACTCTGCCACATTTTCAAAAGACTTATTGACTTTTTTCCTTGTGATTTTGTGCTGCAGTCTGTTCACGAGACATGAATAAATACTGAGTTTTCTCAGCAATTACTTCTAGATTATTCACCTTATTAGCGACTGTAAAGTTTCTGTGTTTACTTATTTTCCCCTGTCTGTCCAGACAAATGCTGCAATAGCACTTCAATTTAGGGCACGGCCTCTTCCTTCTGTGTCTTGCCAATTCATTAATCATTTATTATCCGTGCGATGCTACGAAACATGAGATTTTACAGCGTCTTTAAGTAAACTGTAAGTTAATATAATGTAATATAAGAGCTTCCAAAGCCTTCTCTAGGACTTGGGTATTTTATGTATCTGTAGCCTATAAGGCAGTAATTTAGTAACAAAGTTCCCAGTATGGGACACAAGCACACATTCATATTAGGCGTATGGTTGTTGTCTCTGTTAATTTTTAAGTAATGATGTATTTAAACTAATTTGTTTAAGAATTAGGTAATACATTTTGCACTGATGTTTTTGTTACAATATTTTTCTCGATAGCGTGTGACTGATACAAAGAAAACGAAAGTGACGCGACACGCAAGTGTACTTGTTACTGTGGAATACACTTCGACGTGCGCCCGGTTGTTAATTGCATGCGGGTTTTTAAATTCAAAATTGTGCTCCAACATATATCGTGCATTTTAAATTATCCGAAAACAGACAACTTATAATTTTGTACGGAAATATTTACAGTGTTTTCCTTCAAATGCCAAAGAGACTTAAGAATAATAAAAGTACAAGAGAGAACCTAGGAGTAGTTACTTACGAAATACTTTTTTTGCGTGTAACTAACTTTGTTTCCTTGAAATTTAAATAATTGATACTTATATGTTCCTGAGCAAAGTTTCAATTATCGCATTTTTGTATTTTGTGTATGGCTACATCAATCCGTCGCAGTATTTGGTTTTATATATAATCTGTTTTTAATCTGTGGCTACACAGAAAATTCTGTGATTTCTGAAACAAATTTTCAGGAGGCGGATCAGTACTAGCATTAGAAATCAGATTTCTACCGTTCATAATGCCACCGCTTTGCAACGGGCAAGTTAGGCATCCACTACTATTAACAGTGACCGCGATTATACCAACCCACGGTTTCCAGTAAGCAGCTGGTCTTAACAATCACGTTGCTGTGCATTCTCTGAGCCAAGGTTTGCTGTATGAAGAACAAACATACTGGCTTACTGAAGGCACGGAAACCTACGCGAACCTTATTGCTTTAGGTCTGCTGCAGTAAGAATTCATACAATGGCGTGTGATTAACCTATGACTATATTATCCATACAGACTGTGCCTCGGAACTTCCGCAGGATTGTCCACGTTTTATTAAAAGCGGTCTACGGAATTCCAGATATGAATTTTAAATTAAGCATTTTTAGCAGGAATTTTATGTACGCTCATCGTCTTCCTCAAAAATATGCAGAGAGCCTTTAATAGAAGTTATATTCTTTGAAAGGAAAGTCACCCAAAGCCCAAAATTTATACATATTAAAGAATTATGTGACATTCAGAATTAACATGTTTTGTGAAAAACGTGTTTATTGTTATGGGCCGTACCGTGGTTCAGACGGCTAGTCGCCGGCCTTTCGTCGCAGAGGCCAGGGTTCTTTCCCAGGAAGGCCCGTAAGGGATTTGTGGTGGACAGAGAGACACTGGGACAGGTTTCTTTCCTAGTACTGCGGGTTTCTCTTTTCAGTGTCATTTCATCAATATTCCATCCTCCTTCCTTCATCTATCACCGACGCTATGCAATCTTAGCAACTGAGAGCTAGTTACGTATCACGCTTATATAAAAATCAGTTTCTTTAATTTGTATTAATTTATGGGTCAGATTTATTTTTGGTTTAAGAAATGTGTGGTTATAACAGGAAAAGACGGTCTTGGGACGCAACACCACTTTTAAGGTCCTGAGGACGTGTATAACAAGTATTTTGCGAAAGCATTACATGCTAAATGTCCACGAAATCAGAGAAAGAATTTAAAAATTCTTGCTTTTTAGAGATACAAATACCTCGTGTCACTTTTTTTCAATAAACTTTAAAGCGAGAAAAAGAGCGGCCTAAAGAAAAATCACGCGACAATGTATTACTAAGTGTCATGTTCATTTACACGTTTAGAAATAGCTTCAAGTTCTGACATGTAAGTATGTTGTAAGTGTAGTATGTAAGTGTGTAAAAAGAACTTTACTGCAGGGAATCGGCACAGGTGGGTCAAATTGGTATCTGTATCGTGTTGTAATTTTATTGATATATATTTATTGTGCTAGAATAAAATTGTTTTCGAATAACGTGCAGGATATTTATAGTATAAGTATTGTGGTTTATTTAGATGAATGCAAAGAATCTGATAACACCCCGTTAAATCAAAGTCTTTTAAGTGCAATATTTTTAGGATTTACAGTGTATTATTATCATCATCATCATCACCATCACCATCATAACCATCATCATCATCATCGTTACAGCAATGTAGTTTCATGATATGTGGGTAAAGATGCGCATATCAAACTGCCATTCGGTAAAATCTCATGACTTCTGAAAGTGCACATAAAATATTTTTCTTACTAAAATTCCGCTGGACGTCTGTATATTTCACGTAATTTAAACTACCTAATAATTTCTTACCTCATGTAATCATTATTCATGAAATGTCTTTAACAGCATAAAATTAAGTATTATTATTATTATTATTATTATTATTCCTTAAACAGTTAATGAACCTCAAGGTATTCAATTAGGATATTTTATTTCCATCATTTGATAACGCAAAATATTTTCACATTAGGTGACTAATACATACAGATTGCACAGTGATATAATAAAGTGTATAAACATTACAGACCAAGACAGCTTAAACAAAATAGCCCTGGACTTCCGGGTTTTCCTTTTCCCGTATCAAAAAAATTGTCTCTTCTCTATCATTCTCCTCCTGTGTTCTGTCCAGTGGCCATTGGTGGGTTTTTCCCCGTAAAAAAACAGCCGAAGCCTCAAGCCGCCTGTTCAGTGTGGTGTTGATTAATGTAGAGAGCTGAATCTTCACTTTAGCATGTGTGTTCGTTGAGTTGATCGTAGAGCCTGATTATTTAAGCATGGAACATATAAACATACTCTATTTGTATCATTACATTTGTTTTGTTCTTGTGAGGTTTTTGTTTCATTTGGTGAAGTTTTAACAAGAAGAGCTTAAAGTGTTCTTCCTGCTTGCCCTATTGACTTATGTAGAAGGCCAAATTGTATTTGGATTACAAAAACTGTGTGGAAGAAACACACGTAATTTTCTTTGAGGTGTTTCATGACAAGTTGTTTCGCCGATTGTGACCTCACTGACAGACAAACCCATCACTGCAAAGCATTCCTTGCTCAGTGTGACGTAAAAAGGACTATTTTCAGTACTGGGAGGTAAAATAAATGAGGCCAAATTAAAAATAATGCGCTTACGAGATGTAAGCTGAGTACTGCAGATGAAACGTAAAGGAAGTGGGCTTTATGATTCCTAACAGGCATTCCTCATTTAAATTGCCTTTATTTAATTAAATTCCACCTCTGTAAGCTGGAGGATTGTATTTCACCTTCATTTGTTTACACTCTTACTTCCGACGTGTTTCGGCCTGTACTCTATCATCACCAGGAAAATGATTCATATAGTGTACGATAACGGGAATTACTGGCGTCTTCAAATTTTTTACGTGCGCTATCAGACTTTATGTAAATACTTATTTAATGTTACACTAATTTCAGTATGTGGAAAAAATGTTACGTCTATATCTGATAAACTTGTACAATATTTAGTGTGTGTCATTCCAGCTGGTTCTGAGAATTACCTGGATTATTTATTATAAACTTCAAGGGGTGTGCTACCTCACCATTAAACACTGTTCTTTATTTCGTCTTAGGAATTACGTCTGTTACATTTCTGTCCCCCATTTCATTTATATCGTTTTTAATTTTGTCCTTCTATCTTTCTCTTAGTCTTCTGTTATCCCACAAAATTTTATCCTTGGAATGTATTTGGAACAAAATTAAATTCACCTGTAAAAATTTAGTGTCAAGCTCGGAAATAACTCACGATATCTGATGGATTGTTTTTGATACAAATCAGGTGAGCGGATAGCCATGAATTCGTCACTGTAAAGTTACTCACCCAGAGCGGAGACCCCGTAGAAATGAGCTTCCATTCTACGAATTACGTTGTGACTGATATTTTGATAATACGTCCGCATCTGTCGTGTCTCTGTGACCGTTACCTCGCCTGTACCACTTCATATTGTTGCGATGACATGCTCAACAGGAACGTCCCCGATGATGGGACGGAACAGCATGGTCTGCAGTCCTTGAGCTGTAGGCCCGCAAAGGACGGGGAGAGCCAAAAGGAGACGTCCGAATCGCGATGGCTGCTGGGGCGATGCCTGGGCAGCGTAGCGAGCGAGGGCGATTTGTGTTCTGTCTTGTATCAGCTCCAGACGCTTGGCATCTTCCGTCGTCATCGCCAGATCTTTAAAAAAGTCATTTATTGATGTCGGTTTATTACGTTACTTAACTGCACTTTGCCGCCTACACGTTATACGTTACAATTCTTGCATATAAGCCTACCAAATTCGAATCAGACGCGGAAAGTAGCGGTCATGGCCTATATTAAGAAACCATCCGGTATTTTCATGGAGGGACTGATCACCACGAAAATTATGAGTCAGAAGAGCTAACTCTTAGGGTCAACAATCAAACTTGGAACTTCGATAATACGGACTGAATTTCCAACCATAGACCGCGACATTCACTTAGATGCGTCAGATTTGGTAGCGTGGAATGAGATGCAGTCACTTAATATTGATTTTGAAAAGACTGAAACGAAAAATAAAATGATCGTGGAGTCAAACCTATCTGAAGATAGCTACGAACCTGTAAATTACGCGGAAATGTCGAGAGAAAATATGAGAGAACAAAAATAACATTTCGGGACAGGTTATTTCCAGCTGGCTTTCAAGTCGAGAACTTCGCTATTCTGGGATGTTAAACAAGCAGTCTCTTGAAGATGGAGTAGACAGGTTGTCCCGAAGCATCGATAACTAACTACCAATCTACGGTGCGTAAAATCCCAGAAGAGCGAAGCTGTAATTTACACTGCGGCGGAAGCCTGAAGTCATGTCTTACGGATTGACTGAAACGCAATACCGCTCGAATCTCTAAGGATCTGTCCGTCTGGTACTTTACGACGATGCCAGTTATTGAAACCCCTCCGACGAGTTGTTAAGTTTGAACAAAATGTTCATAGCTGAGGAAAGAAAATATTTTTTTCCCCGATGTTGTGAACTTTTAGAACTAAGCAAGATTAGCAGATTAATTTCACGTTTGAAAGAAATATTTACGTATGCGAGATTTAGAGCAAGATCCGTGTGTCTGGCACGTGTATATATATTAACAGACCAGTGTTGCGTGTTCACTCCATATCAACCGAAAGCACTTCATTTTGTTTGACTTCCGTAGGTTTTCTTACCGTGAATGTGTTTTGTTAATGTACCCCCCCCCCCCCCCGTGTACTATTGTAATTCCTTGACCTTGAAGACTCCAGTTAAATTCATAGGCCTATTAATATATTACTACGTGTGTGAGATTTGAGTCCTGGCGGCTGTAATTGTCACGGTCGTGGTGGTGTTCTGGGGCGTGACGCTGTACGTGGTAAGACACTGGTATTTCCCCGAAAACATTTGGTACCAGTCTACCAAAGAACGCAACAGCACGTTCCAAAAGATCATATTCTTGATAATATACCATTATAAACACGATAGGCGATATACGTATAACGTAACGTTGTGGCGCGTTCACGTTATCTTTATACCTTCTAGGCTATCCTAACAGTCTGATACGATTTCACTGGAAGAAAGCGCTTTTATGGTGATTTAATGTCGCCAGGAAAAATAAAACTTCCTAAGGTCTTCAGGTAAAGTGTCCGACATTTTCGCCCGATTTAACCGAGTTTGGAATTCGTTGACATATTTTCATTAAAGTTCCCAATATAACATTTGATGGAAATTCGTGCAGTAGGAAACGCGGTGATACAAGTGGACAGACGGACCGACATGATGAAGGTAACAGGCGCTTTTTGCAAATATGCGAAATCGCCTTAAGTAATGAAATTTATTGATAAATCTGACTAGCAAAGCAACTGGTGCTTCCCGAAGGACTCTGCTGCATGTGGTTATTTAGTTATAATCGTGTTACTTTCATCTTATTTTACCTTTCCTGCATAAGATAAGCGTCTCCATCAATGAAAGTTCTACTGCATCTAGCTGCAGATTTTGGCATAGTTCAAGCGATCGCCGTAGCAGTTTGCTCGTGCTGTTGGTGATGACGCTGCTGGTTGCGGCCTTGTCGCCATGTTGATGGATGTGGTCGTTGTTAATAGCCCTTCGGATCAAAGCGGAAACATCTATCGGCCAGTAGGCGGCATGCAGAAGGAACAGTTCGTTCCACACGTGGCGCAAGATGCAATCTTGGTCCGATCTTGACAGAATACAAAAGTGTTGGTTCCGTCGTGCTTGTCGCAGGCTTACCAGTAGTATCTGTGCTGCTATTTCATGGTAGAATTCGCCTGAAACAATAAAGGTTGATAGGCTACAAATATTTTACCTTTACGTGCAAATATTATACTCAAAGCAGAGGCGAAATTTCCACGTTGATAGTTTAAAATTCTGTGAAGGAATTTATTTCAGGAATATGGCAGAAGGTGCTGAGGCCTCGCGAACGTGCAAAGTAGTTTGGTTATGAATGCATTTCGTTTCCAGCGCAACGCTGGACGGTTTACGATTCTGTAAGATTTTAAATGGGAAATAGTAGACCTAATAACTGGGCGACAGTCAGTTGCATTTCTGGCACAGTCTGTTTCAGTAATACAGCCTATTTCTTGTTACGTATGCCGTACAGTGGGACATCGGAGACCGTTTAGAAAGATGCCAACTGCAAAGATGTCAAGAACTAATCAAAAGCTTAACATCACCTGTTGTTTTCTGAGTGATTCTGATGCAGATTTGTCATGCTTTGGTTATCCTCGTCTCTCGTTTTCCATTTTACGATAAGAGGTATTTAAATTAAGTAAATAAATATTTCTGTATATACAGAGCGAATATGTCCCAGTTTGGGCAACAGAGACATTGCGGATACGTTCTATGAGATTTTCATTTCGCGGTGGTGCGTTTTCATGTAGCGCAGATCTATAAACTTTACTGCGTAGATATCAGCCATTATTATGTCGATGCAGGAAGTCGATATTACAGTATTTATGCACACTGTAAGAACTGTAGGCTGTATTAGGCCTGTTTCCTCTATTGGTTAAAGCATACGCCTTATTGAGAAAAGCATTTCGGAGGGTCAGGACTACACATGCTGCATGTTTTGCGAGATTTGCTGTAGTGAAGAAAGAACATTTTTTTAGAATTATAGTAGGCCGTTATGTCTGAAAGTGACTTACGTGAAATACAGGTTTTGTGGTACACAGATAGGAAACCAAAAGAAATCGCCTCACAAAGTTACATGGAAGTATTTTAAGTGATATGTTTTATTTAAACAATGCCTTGCCTCTTCCGTTAATTAGGGCTTTATTGTTTAACAACATGTTTTTTTTTCTGAGCAAAATCAATTTCTTCACAAAATGTTTCCATTTTTAGACCGTGATAAGTCTGTACTCCTGCTTCATGAACATAGATGTCGAAATGTATGCTTTGTCTTATCCCAAATTAGTAAAATAATATTACTGCAAATAATATATTCATGTCAGTTTTTTGCGCAGTAGTTCGACAGTGTGTCATATTCTTTCCTTAATTACTTCTATTGGCACTGTGCCATAATTGTTATTCAAAGTGTTTGGCTTATTCAGTGTTATTTCTGTTGTAGACCTTATGTTCCAGTGAAAATGTCCTCTAGTTTTTGTGTTTCATACCACGAACACGTAAAATACTTGTACGTCGGTATTTTAAAACGTCTTCAGTACCTTGAAGTCCTCTGGTAGTAACTTGTAAAGCAACCGTGGGAAATGCGTATGGAATGGTTTCTCTGAGGATGCTGGTGTCTGCCATGACCTTCTTGAAAGGACTGCTTTCTTCAGCGTGGTGCATGGCGCTGCTTCCCAGAGCTGAGAGGGACGTCGCGTGGCACAGTACGGTCCCTGCACCTGGTCGGTAGCACGGCGTCTGTCGCGCCGATGTTGAATTGCTATTTACAGTTTTACACTTATTGGACTTCCGAGGGCCTCTTTCTTCTTGAACGGCTGAAACAAAACGTCGCAGGTGTCACAAAAGTGTAAAGGAACCTTCGTTTTAGAAGCTGTCCTGTTTTTCAAATCCATTCTTTACTCTAATTAGCACTTTCTTTACCGCAGTCCAATTTTTTAGCCCAACATTGGTCATAACCGGAACCAATCCTATGCAGCTCCTATCATAATCCACTTTCCTAACATCCTTCTTAATGTTACCCTCCGTTGTCCATCTCTGTATTTCTAGTGGATTTTCTCAAAAATGTTTCCCAACCTACTGCTTTTATGCCCCTTATGTATCAGCCGAAGCCTCCTAGACTGAAATCTGCACAGCTCAATAATCGCTGCTTATTCTGAGAACTACAAAAATACATACATGCACTCTGTAGGCAGAATGTAGAAATGTTTGATGTTAAACATAATGCTATATAAGGTAATCACTGGGATTTAAATGGCTAAATTAAGGCACAAAATATGCTGCACACTGCATTTCTACAATGCATTGTAAGTCACACTGCGTGAGAAGAAGTCTTTGCTTCCGAATTGCGGATAACATTCGTAGATATGAAAAAGAGGAGCGAGTATATATTAGCTTATAAAAACGTACGTATTTATAAATCACGTCACACTGGAGTAACTCCTATTGCACAGCCGGTATGATTCGAAAACATGGCACGAGATTAAATAATCAATAATTCACGTGGTGCGTGGACACGGTGTAGGAACAATTGGGACAGATTCATGAATATTGAACTACTCTCCAATAATTAATGCGTTATTATTAGGAGGGATGTGAATTAAGTGAAGTTCATTTCGGTGAGAAAATAACGTGCTGTAAATAAAGGGAAAACCGAAGGTTAACACTTTGTCAGGTTCATTGGTAATATAATTTGTGGCACGTAACTGAGGTAATTACGTCTAACACCTGACTTAAAAACCAAAATAATTTATTGCTACTTTTGCTAATCTGTTATTTCTGGGGGGGGCGGGGGGGGGAACCCACAGAATTGAGTAGATGGCAGTACAGTGCCCATTAGTTTGCGCTGACAGACTGAATAATCCATGACAATTTTCGCACGACTGCCATGCTGCTGTTTCACATTCTACAAATAAAGCCACTCAATATTTTTCGAAGTTCTAGTAATGTATGTAACTAAGGATTCTGAGCAACTGGTAAACGGCGCTAGTGTCGCGCCGCCATTCGAGTGTTCTTGCGTCTACTTTTTGTTATTAGTGACTGTACGTAATTAAATTCTACCAACAGTGTTTTAGCCTCCAATGACTTTATAAACTTGATGGTTTAAAAGTTGAAACGAGGACACATGCAGTCATAGTGAATCGTAATGTAGTTTTCTGAAGAAGGAAAATTAGTATCAGAAATCAGTGCTGGACTTTACCGCACGATGGTTATGAACGTAGGGTGACGCTCACCTGCTGTGTTCATGTGCACAGAGAAGCACTTCTGCAGCCTGCAGTGGGGGCACCAGTTGCGCCGCGCTTTATCAATCACACAGTTCCCTTTCCCAGCTAAGGGTACGAGAAGTCAAAGTATTACTGCCTTATATCAAATCACTATATAAGCCCGAATATAAGGCGGTTCCGAATATAATGCGACTCCCTCTTTCCCACTGGGGGGATTTAGAGAGTAAACTCAGAATATTTATACTAGGTTATATAATAAACACTGTAATATATTTTACACTTCAATTAACGCTTTAAAGACGAAGCGTATCTGTTTTATATAAGGACTCAGTGCGTACCGCGCTGTAAACACTCTCCACTTCGGTTATAAAAACCAGTCTCTTAATGTTTTATAAGGCAAAAGTTGCTGTTTGTTCTGAGATCCGTACAAAACACATAAACGCAATGTGGGCACCACGTAAAATTTTTTAATGTTAAACCTGGTGGTATGTAAAGTTACCGCTGGGCTTAGAATTTTTTAATGTTAAACCTGGTGGTATGTAAAGTTACCGCTAGGCTTTAAAAGGTTAATACCAAAGCTTTCATTCGAACACTAACCGAGAAAAACAGCGCTATTTCTTGCCTTATTAGGCACTGTTAACTAGCAAGTTACGCGTCTCTGGCATGTTACTGGAGAGTGCTGTAAGGCCTCGCTTATAAGGGGAACCCTACAATTCTGTGCGGCTGTTTACGAAAAAACGAACCTCGCCTTATATTTGGGCTTATACCGTACATTAAATTTTTAGATTTAACAAAACAAACAATTAAAAATATATTTTGAAATAAAATTGACAGACGGAAAGGTTAGTGAGAAGTTTTTCATTAATCAGTGACTAAGAACTTCACAGTACAGAACACTTAATAAGCTAATGGCAGCTGGCCACTGAGGGAATTCCCCTCCTTTTTTGCAAACTAAAGGCTCATTACCTTGTTACAAAAACCTGCCCGTTGTTCTTGTCCTGACCTGCATTTACGCACTCCGTATCATTACGTTCTCTTTGCTTAAATCCCAACCTAATATTAGACCTTGTTGACCATCAACGCCTAGGTTTCCCAGGTGGTATCTTCCTTCACGTTTTGCAAAAAAAAAAATGTACGTGACTTTCTTACTTTCTTATGCGTGCCACGTGTTCCTTTAATCTATGGTCCTCGATTTGATTACTCTGAGTAAATGCGATGAAGGATACAGATCTTGAAATATCATAAGCTACTGTCTAGTCGTTAGTAATCCTGCTCCTTATTCGAGAGTTTGCAGGCTCAAAATCTGGCATTTAGACCACCTACTGTCTCTGACTGAAGTTTTCTGTGTCTTTTTTCAGTCTCGCCAGTCGAATTAGAACACGAAAACTTCCGTCCACGTCCTGTCCTTTTCAATTCATTTGTAAGTAATTCTCCTCCCATTTGATGCCATGTAGTCTGACCTATAGGCGTCGTTAAATACCAATTATTAACACTGAGTACGGCCTTCTGAGAACTGAGAAAATTATGCCTTTACATTCGGTGACTAAACTGTAATACTGGCTTCTTAGTTTTCCGTCGTGTTATTGTCATAGTTACTGTCAGCGCCGTTAAACAAGCCACGAATGAATAAATAACTCGATAAACGTGCGTATCCTAGGAACTTTACTTTGTCAGTGATATGGACGGCCAAAGGAAACAACTGCCCACCTAGATACAAATAATTGCGGTAGGAACCAAGCGGTTATTTCCAACTCACCAATGCAAGTGTACAGCATCTTGCGTCTGATGCTGCGCTTGAAGAAGCAGGAACATCCGTCACAGCAGTACACACCATAGTGTTTACCGAAACTCTTGTCACCACACACTCGGCACGCCACAGGAACCGGAAGAGTGCGACCTGAACACAACAGAGGTTTTGGTAAGGCTAAGGCCACGCTAGGGTCCATTTGCTTTCCATGCACGGGCAGCAAATCGGTGCTCTTGTGACTCCCACATAAGACGACAAAGTACTGAAGAAAGAGCTGAAAGCCCCATATCTAATCACTTATGTGGTTCAGGTCCTTTGTCCGCTAGGTTACAGAGAAATTATGGAACAGATCGAGAAATTCTTCGTTATGATGAACAAAGTTTCATCAAAATCATTTTCAGGTCGCAACAAACGTCCGTTTCTTGGCTATTTTATATTTTGATAAAGTCATTTTTACCCCTCATTCTGTGGTCTGTCCATATGCTGAATGTGTAAAGGGGAAGAAAATCGACCGCCGTGCTTTCTATCCCTACTTACAAAATGGATGTGGATTAAACTTGTACGCTTGTGTCAGACTGTGTCTGAAGTTATGAGACGAATTTAATTCTGGGCCTTCTCGTAGCCCAAGGCCTGTAACCATAACTTGATGTATAAGTGACATTGAAATTCGCCGGTTATTTCAAAAAGTTTTTGTCATATAAAATATGGGCATATAACCCCTTTTTGAACCTCCTCCTCCCCCTCATCATCCCTTCTGCTTGGTAACTGTTAGCAGCCCATGTCAGTTTCGGTCATACATAAAGCGAAATTTATCCAGCGCTATTTCGTCGGTATATAACCATACAGGTGTACGGTACGACATACAAAGCGATTTTATTTGGAAAATGTAAATCCTAAATACCATGAAATACCATGGCGATAGTGGTGGCACAATTGTGTGATTAAATTTTCATACCAGCAGTCATTTACGGCATTACATGTCATCTTAATGTTTAAATTGTTTAAAAAATTTATTACAGATACATGTTCTACTATAGTGAACTGGTCTGGGCTACACGCCTTTCTGTATAAGACTTAGTGAAAACGAATTTGTTAAGAAACAATCACTTCCTTCATTTCTCTAGAGAAACCCTCGCGAAGCGGACATACACTACTTACAGTTAAACCCCAATATAGCGCCCACATTTATAGGGCGACCGTCACTTAGTGCCCGTGAATGTCTGAAGCCAGAACTTCCTAATTACAGAGTACTTCGATATACGCCCACCCTCGATATACAGCTACAAACTGCAGAAGAAACATGGCGCTGTATGGAGGCTTGACTCTGTGCGTGAAAGTTTTAACATTTATTATTATTATTGTTATTATTAGAATTACTTAATTGTTATAATATATTCTACTGGTATATCGAAAACTCTTATTTTTTTAATTTTTAATTATAGTGTAAGCATATTTAACGAAATAAGAAGAACAGACAATTTATGTTCTGTAATTCCATCTACACCACAGATTGGCTTTGCCAACGCTAGGATTTACAATTGTATGGATTTCAGTTCTTCTCTCTCTCAGTTCCTACACAGAATAGTTCTTCCTGTCCTTCCAAAATGAGTTGGTGTTCCTTTCATTCTTTTTTTTTTTTTAACGGTGACCATCTTCCCCCTGAAACGCAGTGCTTTTAATATCAATTTAAAAGCAGACGACGGCGAAAGCTTTAAGATTGAATGATTCCTAACCTTAAATTTTGCCGTTTTTACCTTCTGTGTTTATGAAACTCGGAAGGCCGCCCCTCCTGATCTCCACTATAGACCACGTGGCTTTACATGTGTATTCTATTAATAAATCATGCAATTACTCGCGCACTTCTGAAAGGCATCCAATAGAGAAATTATGCGAAACACTTACCCATTTAATCTTCCTATTTGCAGTATTTTCTTTGTCAAGTCTCTGCTTTTTTTGCTCTTTTTCTACATATAAAAGGACGTATACTTGAAATATATTAGCAAAATTACAACAAAAGAAACTGATTCGGTTTTCAGTACTAAAACACGCCTAGGACTTTAAGAAACTGATATCATTATCTAAATTATGGAAAACTTATTCTGAATGTATAAACTCTGATACATGAAGTGACGACGTTACTGCGACTATAGTCTTATTATTCTCCGTAAATTTAAACAGACTACTTTGCTGTGGCAGATTTACACCTACATTTTAGATCCAAAGGGAGCAGTTTAATATATACTGTCATATGCGCGACGTTTGCCCATTGGTTGATGTGAAAATCTTTAAGTCCCACCATGATAAAGGTGGAGTCTTGTACGTCAATAAAGACATCCTTAATGGGCTATGTTTTATGGACCTTTGGACAGGTGCTAGGGAGGTATGCGCCAATAGCGCTTCATCTACTGCCCTCCCGACCAATCGGACTGACTCTACACGTCACTGTGTGTGCTTGTGCCTGTCAAAGAAGTAGGTTATTCTTTACTGTCTTTTGTGAAGTGCTGTACACACAGCAGCTTTCTGCATAGGCTCTACGCGTTTTAATACTACCGACAGGCTGTCCGTCTTTTTGTACCGGGCAAGACTACGTCGTTATTAAAGGCCCTAGGCCTAGGCTTAATACACTTAGACGTGTAGGGGAAGTGATGACGCTATGATTATTGCTGCCATCTGGAGAGAGGCATTAGGATTGTCTAACTTTAAAACTAAACGTCATATAGTTGAATTACCTGTAGTATATATTCTTCTTGCAAAATTCATAAAACGGGTACCTAATGGGAGAGGTCTGTCTGTCCTCCCGCATATTCCATCCCTGAAACTGCTCGAGTGGTTTCCCTTCAATAGTTATATGGAGGGGCCACATTAACATTTATTGGTTCGGTTCAGCTTATACTTTACACAAAACCGGAAAGAAATTGTTTTTTCTGAACAGCTGCTTATCTCTCAAAATGCTGGTAGGCATAGTATAAACTAAATTACAGGTTTTATTTATCTTTAAAATTGTACACATTTCTGTGTAGGATGATTATGTAAGTAGACATTAATATTTATTTATATACTTATATTTATTCAAATATGAGTAAATATAAATTTATGGCTGTATGTAGGCGTAGTATAAGCTACTGTATGTTCTGCATAATGTGTGGTTAAAAATATTAAAGGGTTGCTGCTTAGCAACGTACTTTTCCACGTATTTATTTTTTCAGTTTTTTCGGAATTTTTGTAAACCACGAGGACGTAATCTTGTCACACCTGTTGGTTGCACTTAATACACTGCCGCACTATTTTCGCGTAAAGAGGGCTGTTATTAAGAAATAAATTCCCTATTTTATATAGTGTGTTTGCTCTAATATGATCTGCTTTGCAGCAGTCTGCAATACACTCATATTAATGCCTATGAAAAATCACAAAGAACGCTTTTGGAAAATACGCGTTCTCCATATTCCTTATTTTCAACGGCAATTATTTTATTTTATACTTTTCTGTTGGACTTACTTGCACAATAATGTTATTTACAGGGTCACTATGATTATTCTTACTTAAAATATTTTGATTGTAGAACTAATGCATCTGTTTGTGACGGGCGACTTCATTCCAAGCATCTGAATGTATTAACTTTTTTCAAAGGTATCGACTTGGAAGAAAATATGTTCGTAGGTTTTTAATCCAATTAACTTGGTTCACAGCAAGATTGATGAAGATAACGGTTGTAGTTGATATTTTTGTTTAAAAATATTCCAGTAATCAGATCCTGTGTTTTATAAGGATTTTCACACTTTTGTTTTCTGTCTCTCTCAAGGTGTTTGTTAACGTAACAAACTTCCTTTATGTACTCTCTAATATCTATAAATTATTATTGTCACTACTATCATGGGGTCGGAAAGTCGCGGGTTCGATTCCCGATAGTGTCATTGTAATTTTCCATTGACATAATTCTTTCGGTCGCACTATGGCCCTGGGGTCGACTCAGCCTCTAACAGAAATGAGTACCAGGAATATTTCCTGGGGATAAACGCGGCCGGTGCGTAGGGCTGACAACCTTACCACCTTCATGTGCTGATTGTCTAGAAATCTGGGAGCCTCAGCCTCCTGGAGCCCTAAGGGCCTGTCCAGGACTGTAATGGGACTGCTTTACCTCACCACTGCTATCATCATCATCATCATCATCATCATCATTTAATACAAATACCCAGATTACGACTCAACCCATCCGAAATTTATCTCTTCAGACCTCTAATATACACACAGACCATCATTCCGATAGAGTAATCGACACCAGTACTCAGACAGGGCTTATGTTGAAACCTTCCCAGCCATAAGCTGCGAGGTCGGGGGCATTGCTAGGTATTACATAGTCTAATGAAAGTGACAGGTCATGGCCTATTGTCATATTCATGTGGGGTCGGTAGGCGTGTCAGCATTCCCCCTCACCGGTCGCAGCCAGCTGCTGATTGTCCACTTCAATACACGTGCATATCAAGCCTCAAGCTTTGCGGTTGTTTTGACAAATGCTGTTAAGGTGACGGGTGCGGGGGGACTTCGCGCGGCTGTATGCTCAAATGTTCTGCACACTGAGTCAATTTAACCATAACAAGCAGAAGTACCTGTTCTTCGCCCAGGATGTGGTCCCTTCCTTAACAGTGTAAAGGACTTCACACCAATTACCGTCTTTCTTTCTCACTTTCTTTCCCTTTACTGTGTCTTTCTTTTTTCTTTCTTTTCCTGCCATTATCATATTCTTCTTCCATTAATTAAACTCCTTCCTCTGTTCATCCTCAGAATTATTCGTATATTAATTAATGTTTTCGAAAATCAGCAGAGTTCCTTATGCCACTTGTGGGAGATCGGCATGTCACATGGTTTATATCAATATGTAGAGAAGCTGTTAAACCTCCCTCCCTACAGCGGAAGTTGACCACAACGTCGGTTTGAATTTGCTGCTCGCGTTAGAATTTGCTTCCACCAGGATCGAAAAGTTGGTTTGCGTTAATCCTGTGTTGCCGACGTGTGAGTAGGCTAACTGTAATGTATTTTTGTTAAATGGAAACCACAACCAGATCTGTATCCCGTCTCGCTACAGTAATCGAACTAAAGTCACAAAATTTCACACTCACATACATTAGGCCTAGATAAATTCAAGGAATTTATCTTTGCGTTTGTTCACTTTGCTTTGCGTCTATCAATACGTAAAAAGACAACTGCTAAAATTGTAGATTCAAAAATGGTGGTGACGCACCAAGCCGCCTATTTGAAGCGTCAAATGTACCCAGGTTTTGAGCGGTGCTCGCTATCCTAGGTGTACACGGAGAAGATGTTTGATGGCTGTTTGGCTTTAAATTTTTGGTCACTCTGTAAGAGAAAACTTTTCTTTCTCTTTCCTACTGCAGACCTAACGGAGAACACCGAAAATATTATGAAAGTTACTTTGTACTACTTTTTCTCTGAGGTAAAGCGTGAATCTTTATGTAAAGATTGTCTCTTTAATTGCGTCCCTGTCTTGCCACGGCGCACGCGGTTAGCCGTTGGCCTGTCACCGTGGAAGCCTGGAGTCCATCCCAGGTCACTTCGTGTGAGATTTGTGGTGGATGAACTGTCATTGGGAGAGGTTTCTCTAAGAACTTCAGTTTTCCCCTGTCAGTAATATTCCACCCATGCTCCATACGTATCTTTTTCTGCGTTGCTCTTAACGGAAGGACGAAAGAGCGAAGCCTGAGAATATTATAACAAGCAATGTAATCAGGCAGCGTTGGATACAAAAGTTCCTTCAATTTCTATTGCGTCTTTGGTCACGGAAGCTGTCACGGAATGTTCCCGCGGATGCAGGTTTTATACGCAAAAAGCTTCTGTAATCGGAACACAATAAATGGGCATTCTGCAAAACGTGGATTAGTTTTAGCCTTCGATGGATGAAATCTGTAAGTGTAGCGGCGTAGATTTTTAAATTCATATTTGTAGAAACTTTCTGTAGTTAGGCTATGATCAAAAACGAAGTTAAAAAATTACAAGTTACGTAATGAATGCATAGTCCCTCATGAAGAAGACGGAGATCGTTGTCGAAACGTCAGTGTTTTCGCCGTTTAACGGCTAACATCTTGAGAGTTTCGTTGCATTGTACCTAATGTTTATCTGACGACGCTGTCAGTAACACAAGGCTACAGCCGTGTAAGGTAGAATGATTGGACGCCTGTGAGTAATAAATCGGAGAGCATGTGAAAGCAGGCAGTCGTGTCCTAATTCTGTTCTTCCGATATTTTTCTGGAGCAGGCGTGTGTGAGAAATGAAGAAGTATTGCATAGGGTCAAGGAGGAGAGAATATCTACATAAAATAAAAAGAAGGAAGGCTGACTGGATTGGTCATATCTTGCGTAGGAACTTTTTTCCAAACCACGTTATTGAAGGAAAGATTGGGGGGGGAAGGACAGAAGTGACGGGAAGACGAGGAAGAAGATGGAAGCAGCTACTGGATGATCTTAAGTAAAAGACAGGATACTGGAAGTTGAAAAGAAGCAGTGGAGAACTCGTTTGGAAGAGGCTATGGTCGTGTCGTAAGACAGACTATAGAATGAATGACTAAGGTCCTGTGAAACTTAAAACAGGTTGCGGGCCAAATCCGAAATCCAACTCGACATCTTCCGCCGAAACATATAGAGGCACATTTTCTCAGCCTTTTTCATTGGTGTTTTTTCAATGTAGAAAAACACAAGGACCTAAAATACTGCTTGTATTTAATTTTTCAGTATTTCTTGTGTGTTGTGGGACTGGGCGACTAACATACGCTTTTCAGAAACTTTTTTAATTTACTCAAATGTAAAACATGAAATTATTTAAAAATGCTAAAACTGAATATTTTCTCAATTGCAAAGTGATATGAAACGACGCGTAGTCTTAAACATTGCAAGGAGTGCTACGGGCAGACAATCCTTTGACGGGCAAAAATGTTATCAGTATTTCGCAAGAATATTTGCTTTTGTGTTCAGAAAGAAGGAGAGTAAGGCAGTATGAATACCAAACCGTAAGAGGGCCGCATCTTAAGGCCCCGTGCATCGCGGCGCTCGTGCGTGATGATCCTGTTGTGGAGGGACTGACGATAAAAGTCACGAAACCCGTCAGGATGGTTCGAGTTCCGATAGAAAATATATATTGGACAAAAATAGTCTGAACCCAGATATTGTTTACCACGTAACTAGATAGGTTACAGGAAACAGAGATTGGCAAATAGTACCCAGTCAAGGAATTCTTCGCCTTTTATGATGCCCGAGTGGTTATTTCGCTTACCTTGTCCACATGTTCCCGCCACAGGACCCTCTCCTGATATAGAAGTGTAAAAATCCAGACACTTGCACATTTTCTTTAGACCCACTTTATATTAGACCCTCTCCTCGACCGTATAGTATGTAGAGCTGGTTTATATATAGGAATATTTCGCATCATGCTGTTTTTCACTGTGAAGTGTTGTTAACCTTCTGCCCAAACCCAGCCATGATAACAACCCCAGCCTTCTGCGTGCATACGCCAATTTAGTGCAGGCTATTCCCAGCTACTTCCCCTACCTTGGGGCGGTCTCCTGCATGACAGCCATGCGGCGGAGACCAGGAATACCGCTTAATGTGGTACCCTGATCTATGATACGGCTTACCATAAATCATTAAGGCTGTGATTCGTTAAAAGATCAAAATGTGTTTTAGGAATGTGAACTGTTTTCGAGACCTGTCAAAGAGGGTAGCCTGAAGGCAGAAATCCACTCATTCTTGACTTCGACACCAAATGACGATGATTAGACAGACTTCAAACTCAGGTCGATTATCCCTGGGAAAGGGACTCTTCTGTCGCTACCCTTTGGATTTGAAGCGGGATTTGACCATAATGCCGTTCTGGACATGATGACTAACTAACTAAGTAACTAATTACCTAACTAACTAACTCCATGGAGCAGAGGCCTTCTTGAGAAGCTAACAATTTCTCAGCTAGTCAAGAAATTCCCCGCATTTTATGGAACCCCAAGGTTCATTGCCGCATTCACAAGAGCCCGCCAACTGTCCCTATACTGAGCCAGCTCAATCCAGTCCATGCCTCCCATCCCACTTCTTGAAGATCCATTTTAATGTTATCCTCCCATCTACACCTGGGTCTCCCAAGTGGTCGCCTTCCGTGAGGTCTCCCCACCAAAATCCTGTATGCACGTCTCCACTCCCCCACACGTGCCATATCCCCCGCCCATCTCATTCTTCTCGATTTGATTACCCGAATAATATTTGGTGATGAGTACAGGTCATTAAGTTTCTCGTTATGTAGTCTTCTCCACTCCCCTGTCGCCTCGTCCCTCTTAGGCCTAAATATCCTCCTCAGCACCCTATTCTCGAACACCCTGAGTCTTTGTTCCTCCCTCAGTGTGAGAGACCAAGTTTCACACCCATACAAAACAACAGGTAGAGCTACAGTTCTGTATACCCTAATCTTTGTGTTTTTGGATAGCAACCTGGACATGATGACAGCAAAAGTAAAGATACCGCTTTTCAAGAGTGAAATCCCGACCCTCCTATTACTCTCCCGCCTAAATATTCTGCTTCATAACAAAACATTATTCTAATAGTTATCACTTTAACAGGGACCTGTTATCAAAGGTCGCCCATCGACCTGCCTCCTGCGCTGCCCTTTATTCGCTTTAACTCTTTCATGTCGGCCATGTTGGATATTATATTGGAATGTCAAAATTAGACAGGGAAGGGGGGGGGGAGATCCTATGAATGTAACATGCTGTTCTTTCTTGTCAGGTATAGGTCGCCTGCCAACATAAAGGCGGAGCATACAACAGGTGTACCACGTAGTTCTTCAAACTTAGCCACCAACCATGTGCTTTTGGATTACTTTTCTTTCCATTTATCACAAAACGCCATAAGCCATCAAGACGCCCTGTCAGGGCTTCTCTGCCCTTCCTCAGTGTCAAATTATATTAAGGCTATATGAGAACATACGCTTCCAAACATTTATTCTTTTCAGATTCTGGTCGTTTGGATTACCATCCCAGGCTTACCCTCAAGATAGGGTCAGTAGAGACATACTAATGCTTAGGCAAGGGCTAGGTTACCGCAGGTCTGCTGCAAGTCGAATTTGTCGAAAGCCGGAGTTACGGACGCTGTAAAATACGTATGTATATACACCGTGTATATTATGTATGCATATACTGTACAGTGTACTGGGTAGCTCATTTGGTCCAGTTAATTCTTCCTGTCCCACCCTGGCCCTGGAGTCGACTCTGCCTCTAACAGAAATGAGTACCAGGAGTATTTCCTGGGGAGTAAAGGCAGCCGGTGCGTAAGGCTGAGAACTTTGCCACATTTATGTGCTGGCTGTTTAGGAATTCTGGGCGCCTCAACCTCCTACAGCGCTCAGGCCCTGTCCAGGCCTGTAAAGGGATTGCTTTGCTACCCTATACATAGTATTCATATAGCCACACACACACACACGCGCGCACACACACACACCGTGTGTACTGTGTTTTTTCCAGGCTTTGTTAAGACACAAAATATTTACCTTAAAAGACGAATTTACCTAAATTTTATTTAAAAATGCGTAAATTGCCTAAGTCTGAAACTGCATAACTTTAAACTGCGTAAGTAATGGGCCCACTGCTGTTTACGGCAGTTCCTTCTGTATATGAGCATCTTCATTGTCGTCGCAAAATTCTTATCCTCTCCCTTTTAAATTAACTAGCGTATTATTTATTATTAAACTGTTTCGAAAGCCCGGGGTAGCTCAGTCGGTGTAATGGCTACGCCATTGTTGGGCGACTGAGGGAGAAATCATTGTTCGATTGCACTATGAGAAATAAATTTTCTCTTCTCTAAAGCGTCGAGCCTTCGATTCGGAAGAACCGAGGTCTCGTTTCTTTTGGGTCAACGGCCGGGGCGTAAAGCTGGCCACTCGCGTCTACTGTCGCGGTTATAAATGAGTGGAGATATTTCTCCACTTAATGGCGCGCACAGAGACAGTTTCATTTTACACCATTCACATCTCGCGGACCACAAGTGTTACGTGAAAACAAAAAATTATACATTTTTATGAATTTAAATTTAATATATTTGATAATAGTGTAAGATACTGTTTATATAAGAATGTTTATAAGAACCTTTCTTTTGGTTACTAACAGATCTCATTTCACTTACTTTTATTTGATAAAAGAGGAACCACATAATGTATGAGTTCTGTAAATATTTGCTAAGGCATAATATGTTCCGTGACCAAACGTGTCTGGCAAACGCAGCTCTAAGCAGTCCCATTACAGGCCTGGACAGGCCCACAGTATTCCAGGAGGTCGAGGCTCCCAGATTTCTAGACAATCGGCACATGAAGGTGGTAAGCCCTACGCACCGGCCGCGTTTACCCCCCAGGAAATATTCCTGGTACTCATTTCCGTTAGAGGCTGAGTCGACCCCAGGGCCATAGTGCGACCGACAGGATTATACCAATGAAAAATTCCACTGACACCATCGGGAATCGAACCCGCGACCTGCCGGTTTGTAGCACAGTGCCTCAACCAACTGCGCCACCGCGGCCCCGTACGCAGCTCTAAACCAAGCACATGTATTAGGCCGATATAATCATATGAGTACTATTGTTATTTTCTAAAATGTTAAATGCCTCCTTTCTTTAACTGTGGTTTAAATGTCTTATATATTGGCCCCATGTACCTCTATATATCAATGGATGTTATTGTGATTAAATTGTGGTCATCAAATAAATAAGGACAAGAATGCTGGGACATACAGCATGAACGGTGCGGGTAAGAAATTCACGAAATATTTCAGTCAGGACAGTTTAATGCATAAGAGCATGTGGCGGTGATGCTATCGAAATGAATCGTAAGAAATACTCGTCAGATACGAGAATGCAGACGGATCCATCCAGATTAAAATAGGCCTAGAGTTTAGCGGCGGGTTCTTGTCAACACGGTAATGAATTTGTTGCTTTTAATAAGGGCAGAGAAGTTGTTGACCATCTGAGTGAGTATGAACTTTCCAGCAGGGACTAGTTAGGACTAAGTCGCAGCGGTTTCTTGTGAAACATCACCACCATATTAGTAAAATGGGGATTTTTTTTTTGTAAAATTTAATTTAACAAAGGTTAGTGTGCAACTTATCATCGTTGCTAAATCAAGGGAGAATCTACAAAAGTGTTTCTGACGTACATGAAAAACCTCTTTGAGAAACAACAACGAAAAGAAACGTGATTGCTTTTGTAGGGAGAACTGACATAGATTCTTGACGCTAACTTACAGTCACCAAGCAGTCATCATTAAACTGCAATATCTCGAGCAATCGCTGTTTTTATGCAAAGTTTTAGGGTTCTGAAAATCTTACAATTCAGAATTTTGCACGGAATTCATGTTATTATGTAAGCTGAGAAAATTAAATAACTAATTACTAAAACTGAGATGGCTTCTGATGAACGTCATAAGCGTTATTAAGACAGGCTAAACTAAAGGGCGTGATGGCTTACGCTTCTAGGCCCTGTTGTCTTAATACGTCAGAAAGAAGTACGTTAAATATAAGCTTACTGAAATGTAATGTTCCTGTCCTGACTACAAGTAAAGTTCACCTTAGAATAGGTCATGAAGGCCCAGAAAGGTAGCAGCGGTATAGCTTCACTATCACCCTAACCTCGGGCTAGATAGGGGTGGGTGCTCAACGCCACACCCCGGCCGCTTTACCCTCCATAAGGAGACCCATTATCGCTTGTACAGGAGGCTGGCTGGGTCCTAGGATCGGTCTGGGCAGTGATCGGTCCCCCGACGGTCCAGCCCATTTCGAGTCATTATACCGGTTATGCTACCCGAGCCCTCTCTTTTTCCCCGAGTGTTGCAGTTTAATCCTGTGTTAAAAGCCTGGTAACCTGTTGTGCGTACCTAAGACAGGAACGTAGCTCTCCTCCTGCCTTAATCCCAGTGTTAAAGTATTGATGAAACTTCCGGGCAGAAAGCTAAGTGTCTGACATGATAATGTTTTGCTGTGGGTGTAAAAGCAAAACAAGCTTCACAAGAGCCAGGTGGGGGAAAAACGGTCATCGGTCAAACCCTAACGGAAGTCTTCGTTAAATCAAGAATGGCTTAAGTCGGTTGTGTCTATAAACGCTGAATATTTATGTACAGCATAATTAAATATTCAGTACAGGCATACTCAAAAGTTTAATCATTTACAAAACCAAATTGTATCTCAGTATACTATTTTTAGAGAAATTCGTTTGTGTTCTTTCTGTTATACACCTAAATGTTGCTCTTGTCCTGTTCTTTGTTTGATTTAAATTAAATTTTAAATATGCATTTTCGTGATAGTACATTCACCGACAACTACAATACAGTCAATCAGGTGACAAGTTTCGGCTTATTCCAAGCCATCCTCAGGCGTTATCTCCTCAAGAACTATCAACAAAACCTTGACTGCAACAAGGCATGAGATATCATCCTTGTAAAACCCGGGGATGAATCGCCTGAAATTAGAAATCTAAATGGAGAGAATTTGCAAAGAAACCCCTCTGAAGAGACGTATTTGACAGACTAGAAGGATATGGAAGCATGTGTTTAACTTTACCTTTTAACTGTAACATAGAATGAATTTGGTTGGTTTGGGCATATGCAGATATGATACCTGCAACGCTGTTGAGCTTCAGTTACATTTCGTTTAAGGACACGGAAAGAAATAATCTTGTTTCTCCGTGTGGAAATTTCAAAACAGTTCTGCTTTATTCTTTTTCCGTTTCAAAGTTTTGAGAATTGAACCGTATGTTTAAGCACGAAGGAGCTGAACGCACAAAAGAAGTTTATCGAAAAAGGTGTCAATAAAAGTTATAAACAATACGGTAGTCTATTTTTACACGTTTGTAGACTATAAGTTGTGTGGGGGGATGGGCACAGCATTTTTGTATGAAAGAAAGAAAGAAAGAAAGAAAGAAAGATTATGGAAATAGAAGGAATGGAAAGGGCAGCTTAAAAAGACAACCGAGTTGATCAACTCTGCCTGTACTCTACTGAAAATGATTTAATATCACACTCTTGCAGGCAGTGAAAGCCGTCCAATACTGTGGCACAGGCGTATGCTTACTAGTTATGAACAAGTATAACAAGTGAAGTGCGGGCAGTCTCTCCGACGTATGAATATTTTAAGCATGTCTTGCCCGCCTGAACCCTGTAGTTTCGAGTTGACATTTGAATTGTATTTATGTCCTGACTGAAAGGAACAAACAATTCGTCCACTGAACAGTCGGAATCGTTATTTATTAAAGCTCAATTTTCACACGACAAAGGATCCGTTCGCCCGTCATGTAACTTGAGTTAGTAAAGTTAATTTGTCATGTAGGCTTCATACAGCGAAGTAGTAAGTTTGTAATGAGTATGGTTTGTTTTCGGAAGGTTTTGGTTCGAATACAGGTTTCAGTTATTCTGCCTTTATTTTCTCTTTCTTAAATCCGTAGGTAAATCCGATCATGATCCTAATGTGGTGGTTTATCCGTTCTGTGCTTTCTCTATTACTTGTACTGTAAATATTGTGGATAGAATGCAGACTTTTACTAGCATGAGTTTTCTTCTTTCCTTTCCCGTTTATGTTTCTTTTTTCTTTTCCTTTCTTAATTTACTTGTATTTGGAAATTCTCTGTCTCGAACGCCGCAAAGTTTATCTAACCACGTTTTGCTTGTTTCTTTCTTTTCTAGAGGCACTTTTGTTATTTTCGTCACTGCTTCCTCGCCACGGACAGTAGCTGGCCGCTAAGGCTAATGACGTCTCTAAGGACATAGCCACATGGGGTGTTTGACGCGATCTTCAGACAGGAGAGAAGCACTTCTTCCTCCGACGTTTCCGCTTCACCGTACATAATTTCTTTTTCTCATTCGTCATAGAATAATCTCAGTACTTAATAAGGCGTTGTTAAATAACTTACAATAATACTTCCACCACATGAAGGTAAATTACAGGCAGTGACAGACCAGACCCCAGTACTAAATTCTCCCCTGTTTTGGCCGCGTGTTTTGTCTCTGGGCTAGAGCGGAGACTTGTGAAGGGGACTTCAGTTTAACACCTCATCTCCGCATGTAGGGTTTTTGAAAATTAAACAAAAGGCAAAAAATATTTTACACATTAGTTTCCCGAAAGTTACTAAACATTTTCAAAACACAGCAGCGAGCTAGGAATGGAATAACCATTTTTAAGTTCTTTTAATTAAATTTTAAAATAAGCAATGCTGACGAGAGGAGGGGGGGTGCCGGTACAAATTACCGGGGCCCGGCCGTCCGGAAGGGGGCCCGGGGCCTGACTGTACTGCATATAGCGTTGTCTCTCCTGGCAATATCATTAATTGTCGACTGAACAAATTAACCCCTTCAGACCAAGGCCACGTCCGTCTCTCCGATTTAGTGTAAATATTTTTAGCTAGTCCGCCCTTATTGGGGGCTCGAAAAAAAAATTGTTCACCGAACCCGCTTTCGGCGGCCCTGAAAATAAGTGAGGCTTTTCTTTTGTGTCAACGGAGTTGGTATAGCAGTTAGTTCCGTAATGGCCTAGAAACGAATCAAATGAATAACAAAGTTGTCCCTCTTCACCCCATGAAATCATATGGCGGAGTAAAGCAATAACTAGTCCCATTCTTTCATAACTTCGATGCAAGAGGGGGTGTTTCTTTACCCGGCGAAAGAGCCCCCGATACCCATTGAATAGAATGGTACTGATTAATTAAAACAGACTGAAACGTAATGAAAGGAGATAGGGAATAGTCAGAATACAGATGGAGAACAGAATACAGATCCATATATTTCTACGTCCTTCCATCCCACCTCAGAATTAAGGGATTTATAACCCTCTTTGACCGTCACTGGTAACATCCATGGTGTGGTCCACACGTTATTCACGTTTATGAGTTATTTTCCTTTGATTTCATGGTTTGCGAGGATGACAAATGATTGTAGCGCACGCGCGCGCGCGCGCGCGCGCACACACACACACACACACACACACACACACACACACACACACACACACACACACACACACACACACACACACACACTTCTATATTGCGTATGGAAAGTTGAGTGTCTTGCACGGCGTACCCGTGAGACTCGAGGGAAACAACGTGAAACCACCAACAGACCTCTTAGCCACACAAGTACGACTGCGATCCGTGATCAGATCACTACCTCGTTCTTATCCGTGATTAACTCCGAAGTGTCGATGGCGCGCTGTATGTAAGAAATTCCTATTTCGGAAATTGTTTAATCTGTCCATATGAGTAGGTGATTAGTTAAGTTTTTGAAAGTATGTATATATTTACATACTGAGAAAATTTGTAAGTGACATTACAAGTGGTTTTAGCTGTCCAAAATCGAACCGTGATGTGTAATGTGGTTGGGTGAGTTAGTTCCTGTCGGAACCAAATGTTCTGTTAACAGTACACGCTATGTTGGCTTATGTTTCGGTGTGTTATGAACTGATAAAACGGCTTTTATTGCATACCTTGTGCTGTTGCATTAATGTTACTGTAATGTACAGAAATACCAGCACAAAATACGATCTAACCTAACCTCTTCTGAACTTCAACCATCCAAATTGAAATGTGCACAATTTGCCCGTAGAAAAATCTCTTTCCTAACTCTACATGCACAAGACCGGGTTGCTATAGGCAAAGCTACGTTTGGGTATATCACAAGGATTTGTAATTGGTCAGGAAAAGCCAAGTTCAATGACAGTGCATTGTGATTTAGGTGGGGCTTGTGTTGGGTTAGAATTGATCTTCCTTGTAGTGTATCTGTTATAAATGTGTTACTGTGGGGAAGTTTCGGATGTGAAAGGGGTCATGATATTCCCTGCTGGTGCTATTATATGTGTTTGTCATATAGAACGTCTGCATCCACTTGGACAGCCCGCGACAGCTGTTGTGCTTAGGGATATGGTAAAAGGGACATTCTGTATAAGTTATGTTTTACAACCAGTGGTTACATGTTTTTTATGGGAATATTCAGAGTGGAAAAATATGTAATTATCTTTCTTATTTTGTCATGAGGATGATCATAAGTTTTTTTTGTACAGTTAAGTTAGTAGTACTGTTTCATCAAGATTTGTTAATGTGATATTTTATGTAGCCTGTGTAATACAGTGGCTCATTAGACACAAGGAGCAGGGACTCTATAGTTTGCATTTACTTTCATGTTCGGCCTGTTGTTAGGCTTCTAGAAGCAATTTATGAATTGCATTTAGGATATATATATCAAAGACGGTTGGAGCAATGTATAATAGTTAAACTGTAGAACTGCCAGCATAGAGTGAGACTGTAACAGCTCCAATCTAAAGCTTTGCAGTGTTTTTGCGTTAAGTGCACCTTGTCCGTACATTATAGGATTTTATGTAAAATCTGTTAACCGCAGAAGAATGCAGATTCATTGATGTTTAAGGAATTTCTGTTAGGATGGTTTGTGATAGGTTCAATTCATATTGTAACTTTTTTTGTATGTTAAAATGGATGAAGCTTTGCAGTTTTTCAGTTTTGTGCTGTCCTGTTGGTGGTAGGTTACATATGAGGTTAGCTCATTTCTGGACTCGACCATTGTTTAGCGTTCTAAAAATAACACAATGGTTCAGACACTGACCTGTCTTCATCCTATGTGAAAGGGTCTTGGCCCGGCTTTTGGGCCTAGCTCTTTATCTTTATCTTTATTTCATCTTCAAGCAAATCCAGGTCAACAGGTCATAACAACCACTGGATATAGAATGTGTCACATATTCAAAAGTGCTCCAATCTTCTTGGTAACAAGTCACTAAATATAATAAAAAGTGTAACAATAATAAAATAAATCATTAGGTAAAATAATAATCACATTAAAAATAATGCTTGGATATATATAAGGACAAAATACAGTAATACATATAAAGACATAGACAAAACGAAATATAACACATTGCACAAAAATTATGTACAAGGATTACAAAACTCAATGCATACAAAGTACAGATTCAACCACGATTAAAGAACTCATCAACAGTATAAAATGAGTTTGCATAAAGAAATCCTTTTAAGGCTGACCTAAATAGTACTATGTTGTTTGATAGTTTTTTTATGTTTCCTGTCAAATGGTTGAAGATCTTTATTCCAGAGTAATATGGGCCTTTTTGATACTTAGTTGTATTAGAAATTGGTGGGTGAAGATTGGTTTTGTATCTAGTATTGATATTATGTATTTCCTGATTTGTAACATACAAATGCTTATTTTGTGCAACATGTATTGAAATTGATAATATATATTGTGAATATAGTGGCAGTATGTTTAATTTCTTAAACAGTTCCCTACATGATGCCTTACTTTTAGACCAAGTGATAATTCTTATTGCCCTTTTTTGAAGCTTAAAAATTTTATTACTGTCAGAACAATTTGCCCAAAAGATTATACCATAACTCAAGACTGAATGTATATAAGAAAAATAGACTGCCCTTAATGTGGCTTCTGATACAACAGGCTGCAGTGTTCGTATGGCAAAACACGCTGAACTTAATTTACATATTAAATTATCTATATGGGGTTTCCATGACAATGTATCATCTAACATTAAGCCTAAAAATTTAATGTGTTGTACTTTTGATATGGGCTCTTTTATATGGTCAGTATTTGTATCAATAGTATTAGTATTTTTTATATTGAAATGTATAAAGTGTGTTTTTTTATGATTCAAGGATAACAAATTTTGTTTAAACCAATTATTTAAATTTTGATATGTGCTATTCATAATGGCTTTAAAATCATCTGGATTTTTGTCATTTATTATTATACTGGTATCATCAGCATACAAGATTGTTGTCATCTTTGGAAACATGTTAGGTAAATCATTTATGTATAACAAAAAAAGGAGAGGACCAAGTATAGAACCCTGAGGGACCCCATATTTATTCGGCTCCCAATTAGACGATATGTCTTCTAGAACTACTTTTTGGTATCTACCACTTAAATAGGATGCAATCAGAGCATGAAATTTTCCTATTATCCCATAAATTTCCAATTTTTTAAGTAAAATTTTATGATTAACACAATCAAAGGCCTTCTCGAGGTCACAGAAAAACCCACCCACAATACAATTATTATTCATACTTTTTAAGATCTCATTTAAGAGAGCATATGAGGCTGTTTGAGTGGACGCAGTAGACCTGAAACCATGTTGTTCTTTAGTTATTAGATTATTGGTAGATATGTGGTCATATAGTCTAGTATAGATTAACTTTTCAAATATTTTAGAGAACGATGTTAGTATAGAAATGGGTCTATAATTTGAAATTATCAGCTTACTATCTTTCTTATGTATTGGCCTTACAATAGCGTATTTCAATCGATCTGGGAATTTCCCCATTGACAGTGCTTCATTACATATGTATGTTAGGGGAGACAAAATGAAAGATACACTCATTTTGAGTATTTTAACTGGAATGTTTTCATATCCACTTGAGTTTTTACTTTTTAGGGATTTTATAATTCTCTTAACTTCAGCAGTCGAGGTATAGGACCAATTTATTATTGGACACCGATTTGTGGTACTTTCTTTCAAAAGGTTAATTGGATTCATTATGTTATCATGATTAGCTATATTATTCTTCAAATTTTCAGTTATTTTATCTGCTATTGATACAAAATAATTATTAAAGGAATTAACGATGGCATCTTGGCTAGTAACTGTAACATTATTAATTTCCAAGGCTTGTACTTTGTGGTTACAGTTTTTATTCCCCATCTCCTTTTTCACAATTTCCCAAACGGTTTTCATTTTGTTATCTGATTTTGTAATCTTGGAGTCATAATACAGTTTTTTAGCTGTAAGAATAACCTTGGTTAATATTTTACAGTATTGTTTATAGTGTAGTGTCAGTTTAGTATCTTTCATTTCCTTACTTAGCACATACAGTTCTTTTTTATGATTACAGGAGACTCTTATTCCTTTAGTGATCCAGGGGGTATTATTATTTTTACATCTTAAAGGTTTACTTATAAAACTTGAGTTAAATATCCTCAAGTATGTGTTTAAGAAATTATTGAATGAGATATTGGCATCATTACTATTGAAGACATTCTCCCAGTTTTCATGACTTAGATTTATCAGAAATTCATCTATGGAATACTTATTATAATTTCTATGTTGTTTTGTAGTATAATTCTGTTTTGGAGGAGCTGTAATGTCTAACTGTATTTCTTGGGCATCATGATCAGAGAGCCCATTTACAATTGGGCATATGGTATGTGCTCTCATTTATCTATAAATATACTATCTATTGCAGTAGATGAAACATTTAGAATACGAGTGGGGAACTGAACAGAGTTAATTAAGTTATATGTGCTTAAAAGTATGTCCAATTGCTGTCTTCTAGGGGATGTGACTAAGTAATTTACATTTATTTCTCCACATATTATTATTTCATTTTTATTTCTATATAATGAATTTAAGATGTTTTCAAATTTATTTAAAAAATGTTTAAAATTTCCTGTAGGCGATCTATAAATGCTTATTATTATCACATTAAGTGAAAGTAAGTTTAACTTGATTGCACAAAGTTCACTATCTAGTTCGGAACTATATCTTTCAAGATGTATATCTGAAAATTTGACTGATTCATGCACAAAGATGCTCACACCACCATTCTTTTTGTTTTTCCTGCAGAATTTGGCACTTAATGTATAATGTTCAATAGATATTGTCTATTGGACATAGCTGAGTAAATGCCTCTTGACCCTTTCTGATGAGGATAGAAACGAATGCAGTCTCAAAAATGTTGTGTTACTTTTGGAGTACTAGATGATGGAGGAAGCCCGTAAACCAATTGGAGCCTATTTGCAGGTTAGGATTAGCAGTTCTGCTCTGACCCCACTGCCTCTTTATCCACATGTTTGGAATGTAATATATTTTTTCAAATCTACAGCATATTTTAAGGTTCTGTGGATAAATGAGAACTCGCAATGGTATATTTTTGGGATGGACATAAACATGGAGATTATTTTATGTGACAGCTTGCATCACTACTTCACTTGGACCATTTTGCTTGATGGCAGGCAGCACATTGATCACCGCTATTCCAGTTTTCCATGATTCGGGATCCATTCATTTCAGTTTAGTATATTGCAGCTAATATGAGGTTTTTATTCGCCATATTTAACCCTTTAAAGACGAAGCGTATCTGTTTTATACAAGGACTGAGTGCATACCGCGCTGTAAACACTCTCCATTTCGGTTATAAAAATCAATCTCTTAATGTTTTATAAGGCAAAAGTTGCTGTTTGTTCTGAGATCCACGCAAAACACATAAACGCAACGTGGGCACCACGTAGAATTTTTTAATTTTAAACCTGGTTGTATGTAAAGTTACCGCTAGACTTTAAAAGGTTAAAGAAGGTGCTGGAAATGTTTTCCTTCAGCTCACAGACACACATCACATCTAACAAACACATTGTTCACTGCACATAAAAATTTTATAAGGTGAATGAGCTGACAGGAGGTGACTGGCAACAATTGTCGGATAAAATAATGTCCCTGTATATAGCTGGCTCCATTGTCACTGATTAGGACTGTGTACAGAAGGTGCTTGTGGTGAATAATCATGCAACCACTCACTGCACATCTTTTAAAGCAGTCAGTATTAAATGTAGCTCTCAGCTGCTTTCATAAATAAATGCAAGTCTAAAGTTGTGTGATGCGAAGTGTTTTCACATTTTGTTTATGGTGGCAGACTGTGATGGTGAAGACTAGTTCGGTAAAGTTCTTTGACAAGGTAATATTTATGCTGTGTTCGTGATGGTTATAACACCACATAGTCTGGTACATGGTTTACAACATTTGAAGGAATATACAGCTTTTATCTTCCTCAGTTACAATGTCTCGATTTCAGTTGATGATAAAGTACTGAAAATGAAGAAGCTGCGAAGCACTACCAAAGAGGCCCTAATTTCACAGTTTATTGAAAACCACCACAATGGTGATGCTTTGAAGAAATTCATGGTATGTGAACTATATCATAAGCAAATGGTATTGCCTTCTTGAGTTATTTTCTGTATGGAAACACGCACGACAGCATTTTCCTGACATCAGCAGTACCAACATAATTGGCCTGCAAACTTTTGAGATGGAAGATCCACCAGATTTAGTTAAGTGTATGAAACTGTGTAATTTTTATCAAACCAAGTGTCTAGAACTGAAAATCAGAGTTTTGTGTTAACAGAAATATATATTTGCTTTATAATTGTATGGTGACAATTATAAAGTGAAATTATGTTAATGCAGAAAGCTGTATACATGAAAATTCATGTCTTCTGGGGTATTGTGCTGTGCCTGCTGGTATATGATAACACATGTCTGCAGGAGCTTGAGATGTAACAGTCTTCTTGGAGTATGTAGACCCAGAAAACGGAGCCAAGAAGCTTTTCCAAAACACCAGTGAATAATTATCAATTAAAATGGCATTCTGTAGGAGACTTGAATCGTTAACACCACTGTGAGAACTGCCAATCTTGTAGAACTGTAAATGTGTTTACAATATTTTTGTGAAACATTTTTGTGTCAAAGGTATCAGCATGTTATATGGCATATGTTTTTGTTGAAGCCTGTATAATTCTCTTTTACACATATGTACTGTACCTTATTTTAACTGACAGTAATTCTTATATACTCTATATTTTACATCTTTTTGAATATGTCAAGCCATGTGGGGAAGATAAATGTGAAAAAGTGAAAAATAGAAACCAAATTGAAGCATTAGCTTAGTAGGGAAGGCTCATTCTTCCTTACATTCTGCTATACTTTGTCACCTAGTATTACTGCTCCATGAGCACTGAAGCTCACCAGACTCAGAATAAAAAAACTGTGAAAAACAGAAATGTGAATTTGGTATTTACAAAGTTTGTTTTCCATTTTACGTAATTCACTTTGCCCCACCTGCCGGTAGGCCTCATGTTGGGATGTATGTTTCGATATTTTCTGTATAAAATCATTTCTCAGGCCAGAAACTGGATCTACAATGTCACACTTGCAGTGTTAGAACATACGTACTTTAATCATCCACACCATCTGTGCCCTGTATTTGTTGTTACATTGTTGTGCTCATAGCCAATGTGTAGAATGTTTCAGAATGTGTTTCATTGAAGATCTATTGCCAAATGGTGTGTGTGACTTCGTGCTGGAGCAAAACTATGAAGTAAATCCATGCGCATCACTTTTATTCCTGTAATTGTGGGTTGATGTTTACTGTTACAGGATATGTCTCCAAGATTAAGTAGAACTGATCTGCATTTCCTGCAGGCTTTCATGTCCATTGGACCTGCATTTAACCAAAGGTTACGTGATCACAGGGAAGCTGTTGATATCATATTAGATGTGACATCAATAAAAAGATCATTTTTGCAGGTACGCACGGTAAGAAGGTCGATGACTCACACGACTTGTTGCTTTGTAACTTATTGATAGTGAAGTAAAACTGGTAAATATTATGGTTTTCATGTTGTGGCTTATACTTGTATGGAAAACTTCATGTTGGATAACTTGTTGACTGTAATTTCCGTACTTCAAAATATTTCCACGGTTTCTTTCATAAATAATTTTATAATACAGGAAAATCTCATTATTCCAATGTTCAATAATTTGGAAATCCTGATAATCTGGCACCTGAGGAGAACAGTCCCAAGACCAGAAGTATTGCTTTTACCAGATAATAAGTTTCATCAGTGAAACAGGCAGCTCTCAGGGACATGTTCAGAAAGGCCTGCAAGAGTGTCTGTAAGTCAGCTGCTGTAGTACCTCCTGACCCCTTGTTTCCTACTCCATCAACTTCCGCCATAAAGACTCCAGAAAACACGGAAGAGGACCCCGCTGACAATGAACCAGCATGTGAGAAAGATATCCAAATGGAATACTCCTCTCATTAATTGTACAGTCCCAAAATAGGAGCAGTAACAAACCATTACCTATACAAACTTAGGTCAGTATAGGTATTGTCTAATAATCCAGAATGCTTGATAATCTGGCACCTGCCTGGTCCGATGTGAGTCGAACAGAATTTTGCTGTACTTCATACAGTGGTGCTGCATACTGAAATTAGTTTCACCACACTACAATTTTATGAACAGAATAACCATCTTATTTGTGTGGACCATTTAACAGTGGCAAAATCCTGTCTCAAGTGGCAATTCATACAAACTGTACTACAGAAGCTTACATAAACAGACAAAATTACATGTTTGTGACAGTGCCTGATGCAGTTGGATTGGTGTGATATGGCTACAGTAAAACCATTTAAAATGACACATTTTAAAAGTAGGTAACATTGCCGGAGCCTTATTACATAAGTTCATAGAGTGACTGGGTGTAGACTGAATTGATTCCCTTAAGAGCAGTGAACTCTTCATGTCCAGATCTGTCACCCACTTAGCCTCTTGCTGAAGTTAAGAGTATTTGGATCTTTGTCATCACAGCTCCATGTATTTTATTTTGTGGTAAAGAGCACAAGGACAGTTTTGTTGTTAACACAAACAGTATAAGATTTGGAGGCATTTTTCATATTTCTGCAATGATTTTGTACATTTACTCATGCCATGAAAATGTTGTAATGGAGTATGATGTTATCATATTGTGATGTTACTTCCATAGTTTCCTAATAGACATTAGTGAAAGTGCACAAAATGAAGACAGTATGGGAATGGTGTTTTTGAAAGAAATGGGGTGCACATTGTGTTTATGAACAACTGTTACAGCTAACATTTTTTGACAAGGCATTTCCTTATTTTTTATAGTTACCATTGTTAAGTTGCTAACATGCAATAAATGCATAGAAGCTGTACTTCTAACACCTGACAGTAGTTAGCAGGCCAACTTGTTTTTCAATGGTGCTGTTTATCCTGAGGGTGTTACAGTCTGTTGAAGTGTGCTGTGCCCAATTTGCACCCTAATTTTTAGTTGATTTGTCTGCATACGATACATAACATACTTAAAATAGGATTTTTTCTGCCCTTCTTTGGCCATTATGATCTTGTAGTTTGCAGATTTGTGGTTATCGGTCACTTTTAAAAAGAAAAAGTTGTTGCAGGAAAGAGTTGTACTCTTTTCCAAATGGATCCTTTGCAGCTATATACCTCCGTAACGTGTACATATACGGATCTGTTGTTGCATGCTGCAGTTTATAGTACACAACAGTCTGCAGTTATTTTCTTTGTTCTTAAAATATTCAACATATCAAAAGTGTTTAATATGGAAGTTATGTATCTGCAAGAGCTCTGTATTTTGTTATGTACCACTTTTTTACATGCTGAGTTGAATGTAATTGAAGACAGGCGAAAGTTAGCCAATGACCCAAAATTAAGTTTGCCAGACAACTTTTAGTTTCCCCTGTAATACTAGGTTTTATTGAAGTTCATCACATAGTCCTGGAGCTGATATGGAGATGGAAGGCTAAACAGACTTGACCTCCTCATCAAGGGTGCACAAATTCCGGGTGCCAAGTTGCCATGGCAGCTATATTTTGTACTTGTGGCTTCTAATATTTGTGGTTCATCTGTATGGAACTTGCTTTGGTCACACTTCTGGCACCTAGAATTTTGAGGTGGCTCCTAGATATCTGGAAATTTGTGAAGCCCTGCTCCTCATTATGTGCTCACAATGTGCCCTTTGAATAAAGAACACAGGAAAATTATTAGTTCCTCAGATTTTGTGGTAATGAGATTTTCTTTACTGGAAGGGTCTTTGTACTTGCATTTTATTCTCACACTTAGTTACCAGAGTTGTTGCCAACTTTTTGTTGATTGTAATTGATTAGTCAACATATTTGCAGCTGGTCTCTGTACACAAGGAGCCTCCATTCTGTAGTAACAAGAAAATGGTGTAATGTATAATAGTCTTCTTTTATTTAAAAATAGCATTGTAATTACAATAATGTTTGTTTCAGATTATTCCTGTTTTGCAAGGCTATGCAGAAGAGTCCTGTTTGTCAAGAGAGTCTGTGTCTTTGATTACAACAAATATATGTGCAAAAGCTTTGGAAGACAATGTTTTGACTTTTAGGTCACAATGTGGAGGGAAATGCCCATTGTTATTGGGGCTGAATACACAGAAGGAGCTTGCAGATTTGACAGCAGTTGTTAAGAAGCTAGTTCTAATGAATAAATTCAGAATCCATAGTTTCAGACTGAAATATTGTGAAATGGTAAGTCTTGGATCGTAAGCACCTGATGACACATAGTTTCACTTATGGATTCAACATTCATGGTTTTTGGCTAAATGTTTTCAAATGGCAAGACAGGTGCTAAAGCATCCACATCTGGTCTATCTACCTCTTCTTCACCACTTTAAAACAGTTAGAGTGAGATATCCACAAATGGGAACGCTTGTTTCTTGTTGCAGTATTTGTCGCCAAATGCAAATGATTTTAAGCATGCAGGTGAACTGTGTTAACTAGATTGTCTCTATTTTGTATTACTCCATGACACTGGGGCCAGTCACTATATCCACATATAACTTTTATGTATCTTTATGTAGTAACACTTAGGAAAATGGCGTCTGGCATTCATAGCTTTTTGTTACATAGATAATTACTGCACTTGGTTTTACTACAGTATTGGCCAAGTTTGTGTGTTAATTTTGTACATTTTTGCCTTGCAGGATGCCATTCCTTTGCAGTTGCTGTGGCACTTTCATTGTACAGATTTGGTGATGTTTACAAGTTACATATATCAGTAAGTATGTAATATAAATTCTTGAGGCTGTAAGGTATGATTTAGGTTAGCATGCATGTAAATCCTTTAAACGTAAGGCCATAGTGTTTGGGTCTGGGTTTGTATGTGTATAAAACGAAGTGCATGGGCTTAATGTTATGTAGGGGTATATTGCTTTCTTTACATATGCCACTGCACTCTGAGGTGTTCATGAATAAAGTACTGTAATGGTTTAGTAACGATGAGAACCATTAGTCACCTGTATTTTAGGAATGTCACGCACATGGTTTATTTCATGTTGGTAGGTCTGTACAACCTCTGACAAGGATTCTGCCATGATTCTCACTGAAATGAGCTGCTGCATTAGACTTTGGGTTTGGGTGCATGGAAGTTGGCAGTGCTGAAATTTGGTAACAGTAACTTAATTTATTGTGGCAGTCTGTGTGTATAACCATCTTCCATGGAGTTTGCATGACGTCATTATAGCAGGGTACAATTTCAAGTATATGTAATTACTCTTTTGTTCTGTTCTGCCTTAAATGTTGCTTTTCTCATGCATACATCTGCCCTTTGAGATATTCAATGGTAAGTTACTGTGAAGTGTTCCATCAGAATGAAATAATATGCTAAATCGTTTTAGTATTGTGTATGAAATTGATGCTATCCAAGTGTTCCTTACACAGAAATCAGTGGAAAACTTGGCACTCCTGTGTCAGTTTTGAACACTGTAATGTTATATCAAGGCATGGTACTGTGAGTGAACAGCCAGTCTGGAAAAAGTTTAAGACATCAAATATGAGAAGGTAGAATTAGTGCATATGGAATAGTATTGTCAAAAATGGGCTCTTCATCTTCCATTTGACAGTAAAATGCTAAAACAGAAGGTGGAAACAATTCTGAAATTAAATAATCAATTCGGACCATCCAGTTCATGGGGAAAAGGTTCTGTGTTTGGCAATATGTGAAAATCGCTAAGGAGGGAAGAATCCTTAACATGTGATTCACAGTTTTATAACATTGGTGAAAACAGTTTAATACAGATTTAAGGGGAATAGTCCAGTAAAATGAGTGTTATTGTAATTTTGATTTTAAGAACATACAAAATAACACATTTTTAATCTTAAAGCTTTTAAGACATATTCCTGCATAATAGGCCTCATTTGTTAAATTTTTACAAGAATGTTGTAAGAGCGTTTCACTGTATATCCTAGAAGTAAAATCATAAAGAGTAAAATAGCATATTTGTTTTAATCCATGGTCTATCACAGCACACATGTAGAGACTCTCATAAAACTTAGTAATATCAGACTAGCCGGTATGTGGTCTAAGATTCAAATTTGAGACTTCTCATATATGAAACATAAAGTCGTAAGCATTCAAATGCAACATTTGGTACAAAGCTAATATGATTAGTTTATTTTCCTTGCAGTAATGCAAATCGGAAGGAAGTGATTGATCGTATTAAATGCAGCTTGGTGGAATTACTCTGTTCCCTCAGTGGTGTTGCTGCTTGTGACGCTGAAGGTGTATCCTCTGGAACAAATGGTAACATAGTTTATGTATTTAATTTATGTGTAGTGTGTTTGGGATAGTTGTACTGTGTAGAGTGTTTGGGATAGTGATACTATGAACTTTGAGATTTTTACTGCAGGCTCTGTGTAGTGTAATGCAGCACCAGTGTACATGGCACAAATCTGTTGTTGTTGTTGTTGCTGCTGCTGCTGCTGCTGTTGCTGTTGTGGTTGTCATCGTCATCAGTGGCGGCGGTGGTGGTGGTGGTGGTGGTGGTATTGTTGTTAAGACATACAGGATATAGAAGCTGAAGAACCAAACATCAGTTAAAAAACTGAGGATTTGTTATTTTTCATGTTACAGAACATATGATGGATGTTGACGAAATCATAACTGTAGGCGACAATGAGAATAATAAATTTAATTCTGTTATTCTGGATGGAATGAGGGACAGTGATGAAGATGGTTTGTTACAATTGAAGCAAGTTATAGCTAGTGACCTTGTATCCTTTTTACTGTCTGTGGCTCAAGTTCCAGGTCCTAGTACTGCAGGAATAAAGTCTTGTGCCAAGAACTGTGATGATATCCTGGAAAATGTCATTGACAGGGTAAGTTACTACATACATCACTGGCAGATAGAGAACATGAGTGTTACCTAGCTCCATGATTCAAGGTCTTTTTGGAAATTTGAATATTTTTGACTTGGTCAAGAAATTTCCTCCTTTTTTTAGAACCTGAAGATTCATTACTCTATTACCATGAACTTACCATTGTATCTTATTGTAAGCCATTGGAATGACTCTCCATGAGTTGTTAATTTTATGCTACCATCTGTGTCTTTGCTGGACATATGCTAATTAATATTTATGGTTTGCTTCAGGGCATTGTCAGTAGCTTTTCTTATTAGCAGATTGTGTATGTTCCTAATTTCATGCATGCTACATAGCCTGCCATCCCATTCTCTTGGATTTAACCCTTTCACATCGAGGTTGCCCACAGTCGGCACACAGTGTGCATTTAACAAGCCAGTATCAGTGAAAGTCATCAATAAAATGCAAAGTGATCGTCGGTCGGTCGGTTGGCTGGTAGGTAGGTAGGTATTTAGTCTAGGATCTTGTAGTTGTATTGTACTGCTGTTGTTCCTGGAAATTGATTCAGTGTGTGACATATTAAAGCTACTAATGACAGCTGTTACACCTCATTCATTTTGTCCAGTTGATTCCAGTATGCATGGCATTGCACTGTGTGAAATCTTCACTTTTCTGATTTAACGTATTTATTGCCCATACAGAGCATGTTCAATGCAAACGATTAAATAAGTAAGGTTTACAGTAAAGCTACAGAAGACTTTCGAAATGCTTAGAAATGTAAATATGGTGGTAGGTCAGTTCACACATCTGTCTATCAGAGGGTTTATTATTGTCACTTGTTACAAGGAGCTAGAGAACTGTCCGTCCCACAGGGATTTATAGTTTTTTTATAAAATTGATGTTTGTAAGGTTGTTGCATTCATATGTGTAGAGGACAATTGTGATTTTAACAAAACATATTTTGTCTTACCCAGGCAATGGATAATATTTTGGCTGCATCATTGAACTTAACTTCAGAAGTAAAGGTGCCTCGTGACCATAAGAACTACTTGTCACTGCTGCTGAATGTTTCAACACTCAGTGCTGACCTTCTGGAGCCATTCCTCACCTCACATCTTGTTATCACACTTACATATAAGCCACATGTGGATGTATATGGAGCAGTATCAAAGCAAGATAACTGGACATACAAGAAATCCCCTGCCATTCTGACTTCTATAATTGGATCCGTAAGTTAATGTGAAGAAATTCACCCAAATGGTCTGCCTGTCCTGAATATCCTCATGACCTCTGATATTTTGTATGGTATCAGCATTCTGCACCTGCGGTTTATGTAGTCACAGTGAAACAAAATACGCAGTTGTGTTTTCCAGAACAAATTATTCATTGTTAAAAGCCAAGTCACAGAATGTCATGGTTGAGTGGTTGGCAGTTCCATTTCATATTTCGGAGGTAGATGTTTCAAATTATCCTAAGATGGACAAAAGGACTTTTGTTATTTTCTTCAGTCCAACACTTGCTGGGATAGTACCTTAGCCATTTAACGCCTCTTGGTAACTGTGTGTATTATCTGCCATAATATTGAAACACTGCCTTTCATCCACAGTGCACAGATGAGTTTCAAAAATTAAGGTAACAGATGTTCTGATGCCAAGAACTTGGTTCTGACTTCACTGTATATGGTACCTCTGTAGCAGATGATAGACATTCAACCTCCACATAGTCACCAGTGACATTTAAGCATTTCCCACCATGGTACCAAAGCTTGTTGTATTCTGGCATAGAAGAAACCCGTGTCAAGTGTTTCTAGCCATGAGGCTACAGCTTGCTTAATACTGTCATCTGTTGCACCGTGGGTGCTTCTTAAGGCATCCAAAAAGGTGGAAATCGCCAAGTATGAGATTAGAATTGTAGGGAGGGTAGGGCATCACTCTTGTCTGTCACAAGTCCTGTTGGAAGTATCTTGCATAATGAAGGTGGCTTGGCTGAGCAGCCCAAACATTTTGGGATGAATGATGTGCCCTGTCCTCTCAAGTGCACCACAAGAACCCTCAGCAATGACATTATCACTGCAGCCAAGGTATCCACAATAGTTGCACCTTTATGATTCCTAAAGACAGTTGCCACAACTATCCTGACTGATGGCGTTGCTCTGAATTTCTTTACTGGGGGACATAATGGGTGTTTCCACATAATGGATTTTTTTTGGGTGTTGCATGATTCACCCATGTTTTATCCCTTGTAACAGTACACTGCAGAAACTGCTCTTCTTGATTGGCATAACATGTCAAATATGCGAGAAAGACTCCACTGTGATGAGCTATGTGATCATCTGTGAGATATTTTAAAATGCATGATGGTCACGACCTTTGAAATCCTATCACCATTCAATATGAAAAATGATTCTTCCATTTAGTACTGTATAATCCATGCAGTTGAGGTAGCCTGAGTAAATAAAATAGGCAACTACAGCAATAAATATTAGCACCAGTTCGAGTGGGCAGTTAAAAAGTTGTTAGGTTTACAGAGGAATAGTTGGACATGGTGATCTTAGGTAGGCCACTTCCCTGTGGAAAATCATGCCATAATTAAACCTAACCATCTTATTATACTGACTGTTGTGTAATCTTGTAAGACAAACTTACAGTGCAGTTTTGCAGATAATAATTGGGCTGCAGAGAGAGACTGTTGAAGTTTTAAAGAACATTCTGCAGAAGGGACAAATGAATTGGCAACTTGTGTTGGTATGTGTGTCGACATACCTCAAGTGCATTCCAGAGGGTGGCAGACATATGAAAGGCAAGTGTTCTGTCTTTAAACTGAAGAAATTCAGGCATTAGGATACTGTGCTAATGTTTCGTATTTTCTTTCCTCATTCTTAGGCATGTTTGCAAAATTTTGAAAAGTGACTGTTAGCTTCATCGTGTCTGTTTGTCCATCTGCCCGCCGATCTGTCCGCATTGAACAGCTCAGCTCCCGCTGGATGGATTTTCATTAAATTGGATATGTGTGTATTTTTCAAAAATCTGTTCAGAAAATTCAAGTTTCTTTAAAACCGGACAAGAATAACTTGCTTTACATGAAGCAGTGTGAACAGTTATGATATCTCACTGAAGTCTTCTTAGAATGAGAAATGTTTTGTGATTTTTGTCAGTGCCTCAGAATGTATGCTGTGTCTCAAATTAAGCCATGATTTTCCCTTTACCTCTTTTCCAATTCATTATTTGCTACTCTTAACATCCAATGCCATGTGGTCGGAGCCTTGTGTTTTTCTGTTTAAATTGTGGTGTTATGACAAAATGTACCCTTGCAGGTAGTCCCAATATTTTAGGATAACCTGCTGCCAACAGCTTTATTTTTACCATGAAGATGAAGGCAGCAGGTTCCTACAAAATGTTGTCAACCATATGCTTGACTACACACTATCATCATTCATAAGATGACAAATCTGATTTTCACTGCAATGAACATGTCAAATCTCACTGTAGGACAACCCATTCCCAATTTTACTGCAATCCATTTATTAATCTTGGAAATTAAACATATTGGCTGACAGAAACAGCCTCCTCATTATGTATACTTTCTGAATACATGAAAGTAGAAGTGACCCTTAACATTTCACATGTACCTGAAGTTTGGTCGTCAAAATTTTCAAGTACTCTATTTTTTAAATGCATTGAGAAACTGAATTTTACGGAAAAATGTATTTACTCTAAAATTTATATTGACTTTGTTCAAAATATCTTTTCTGAAATGAATAATTTTTTTTATGCAGGTTTCACATGAAATGGTTATAATTTCTGTCACATTTTAATCACAAATTGAAACTGATTGACATCATATGTACATAAGAATGGACTGATATAATACTTGCAATATCAAAATGCATTTACTTAGTGCAAAGAACATTTGAAGAAACTGGGGCAAATGTATGAACCAGGTCAGACCTGAAACTTGATAATGACCCGCATGCATGAAGTTGAGGCAGGAAATAAAATACAACTTTGTTCAAAATTCACTGTTCTATTGACCCCTTTTCCCCCTCCTTTGAGTAGGGGGGACCACCTGAACCTAAACTTGCTCTTGTGCTTTTGTTACTACCTTTGACCTGGAATGTCAAGGCAGAAAGTTCTCTTCAAACACTGGCAACACAGCCCACTGTCACATAATGCCAGAACCTGCCTTTTGTTTTGCAGAGTTGGTTGACTGGCTGCTCAACAAAGCATTTCTGAATAAAAACATGAGTCTGCTTGCTACTGCATTCCTTGTAGCGAGACAGTGTTGTGCAGAGGAGTGTGTTCCCTGGTTCCGTACATACATGTTCTGGTTTGGGGCAACATTTGGACCTGAATCATCTTGGGCCTCTCAACAGCCATTTGGGCTTTTGATCCAGTTCCTCACTGACATAGTTCCATATGAGCCACCTGCGTGTCTTAGAGTTCACATCAATAAGGTGAGATGTGCATGTCACTGAGTTTCTAGTAATTGAAGTCGATACCAATGCTTACCAGCAGACACAATCCTGAACTAGTTCTCTTCACTTCATTTCCTCATATCCTGTTACTGGCATCCTAAGAGCATATGGAGGTAGAATTTTTTAGCCACTGTCCCTACAAAATAATTACCATTGTGAGACAAAATTAGCCACACCCTCACAGTTCAGTTCATTGTTTTCTGATACTGTTTATTTATATTTAGGTTTCTCAGTGTTCCGATCTTCTAAAGGTCTGCTACGCTGCAGTGATGCATTAGTGTGATAGTTCAGCATGTTGGCATTTAAAATACAGTAAAACCTCATTAATTTAAACTGCTTGGGATGAAGATGTCAGGCTTTGAATTGTGCAGTTTTGAATTATCCATTGTTTTAAATTCATACTTACCTGTCCTGTGGTTGGTTGAAGTCCTGGTATGATGTTGTAAGTTCAGATTTTTTTTACTTACTTGAGTAGTTAGAATTTCACCTTCTTGCATTCATCTGTTTAGTGCCAAATGTGTAATTTAATACAATTTACATCAAAATGTGAGCTTGCAGACTCCATGTTTATATTCCAAGTACTCCATATTTGTCAAACTTTGATGTTAGTGCGCTACTGTAGAATAGTGCACTCACCATTCTTGTATCATGGTGGTGAGGTTCATACTGGTATCAGTACCTCAGTTGGGGTTACCCCACTGTACACAACATGTGATGCAGAAAAATGTTGACTGTGTGCATAGATTACATAGTGGTGCCTTTTGATCACAGAGACATTAGAAGTTGATGTTGGCTCTTTTTCAGTTTACACAACATTTGAAGGACACAGAAAAATGTCTACTGTATATATAGTTCACAGAATGATTTCTTCAGTTGGTCAACAGTGAGAAACTTGATGTGGCTACTAGGATAATTCACGTGACATTGCAGTTCCTTGCACCCATTTTACAGCATTACACAGCACATGCAGTGGGCTTGTCCTCTGTGCAGTGTATGGCTGAAAACAGTGGACTCCACACCCCAACATGTCCATCACAGTGATAATTGAAATTCAGCTAGGTCTGCATTCACTGTGCTTGTATGTACAGCTGAATTGTGGTTGCCTCTTCAAAGGTTATTCTGGAGTGTGCAGTAATACATCTTAGCAATGGACACTGGGCTGAGCCTTGCTGCCATGTGGTAAGAATGGGGACTGCACTGTTCTGCATTAGTGTGTGAACGTTTATGTGAGTTTTGCAGAAAGTAAAATAACTTTTTGACTTATTTAACTTTTAGTAACCACGGGGCTGCAGTATAGCTTGGAATCACAAATTAAGCATACTTCAAATTAACTACATTAAAACGTAAAAATATTATGTTGAAAGACAGAGAATGTCCAGTGCTTGAAATTATATGGTATTTCAGATTAAACAATTGCAGTAATGAAGTTTGACAATAACACAGTTGTCACCAATTCTTTATCGTTTTGAAATTAACGTAATTCTTGCACTGACCTCATTTTTTATGGCCGTCGTATAGGATACTAGTTTTTATGTTGCTGTTACTCACCATTTATTCATTATGCAGCATCTCCCATTTATCATTCCAAAGCCTGATACACTGAACTATCTGGTGTTCAAAATACAGAACCTGGTTTGCCATGAGTACGTAGTACCAACACGCATCACTACTAACATGGATCTTCCTTTTCATCTGTTAGATATGCTGAGTCAGTGGTGAGTTATATCAGAAAAGCCACATAGTTTTGTTATTTTTATACACAGGCTCCTGCAAGTCCTCAAAGTGCCTTTTCTCTGCTGGCGGATTATGTAACTTTGGCAAAGACTCGATTAAAGGATCTTAATGAAGCCCCAGGATTTGGACTGTTTGGGCATGAATTTGTAAGTGTACAAGAAGGTCAAGGTAAAGTTGTCCCTGTGCTTAAACACCATGCATTATAGATATGTGAGGTAGAGAAGGTAAGGGTGCATGCATTTTACCCTGAATCCTAGTTGTAGGTGGGTGATCAATTTTACAATCCAGCTGCTTTTCCCCTGGTAAAGGATCGTCTGATATTCGTTGCTACTTATTTTGTCTTGTCTGAAAGTGTAACAAAAAAAAGTTACTCTAATAAAAGCTGCCGATTTTTCAGAAAATATAATCACAGTTGAAGACCTTACATTGAATCACCCAAGTGATTTGTCACATTACTGATGACTTAATTAGACAGTACCATTAGTTTTCTATTCATGCTAAGTCCAGTATTTAATTACAGTGACCACTTACAGCCACACTTTATGCCTTCCACACAGTATATTTCAGCTGACATGTGCCATCATGAAGTGTGTATTGTTTGTCTCGTATTGTCAAAATTGTCACTGCAAATTAATTGTGAGGCACATAATTTTAAAATGTATAAAAATGTAACAATAACAAGTAGGAATGAGGTTCAAGGTAAAAATATAAAAGAATGGATGTCTATTATTATTCACTTCTAAAACAGTCATCATTCAGTTTTTCAAAATGCTGGAATGTGTGAACGATGGTCTCTTTAACTCTGAGGGAAGAATATAAATTATAATTATTTAAAACAGTTTCTGGGAAAATGCTTTGAAGGGAGCTGTATAAGGATATTGAGCCCTAGGAAGTCTCAATGTGCTGGACATGTGGCTAGAATGAGAGTGCCAAGGAACACATACAGATATTATGTATGGAAGCCTTTTAGGCATTTGGCTGCATGGAACACTGAGAAGGAGATGGGATAATATAGATATGGGTCTTAAAGACACAAGATGTGAGGACAAAAATTATTATTCTGCATTTGATGTACATTTTCCGTGCAGTTGTTTATTATACAGATTTATTAGTCAACCAACTAATGCACAACAATTTTATAATCTCCCAAGATGTTTCGGCCACAATTATTCAGCCATCATCAGGGAGAATGCTTCTCTTAGACAACAAGCAGCATATGATACATTACTGAATGGTTGATTATTATCACATATTACGGAAATCACTATCATATGCTAAAACCAGTGTTGATATATTAGAATTGATGTTATATAAAATTGTTGGATGTGAATAATGGTTAAAATCTGTTAAAATCTATTGTTTCTTCAATTGAAGAAACAGTGGAGTTGCTAAATCCTGCTAAGAGAAGTACACATATGAATTGTATGGAATCCTATTATATACAGCTCTATCAACAGAAAGGATTATTGATCGAAGAACAAAATGTTAGCAAGACAAATCCCTTATACAGCACAGCATACGGTATCTTAAAGTAATGCGAATGCATGCTCTCACAACCCAGTATTGATCTGCCCATAATTATTCAAAGTACACAGTACAGAGTTGGCATTTGTGTACCATACAACGCGGTTATACTCAGCGTATGTGTAGTTATAATATTGATATTTATTACAAATATTTTATTATGAATAACCTGCTAAATTATTTAAAATATTATTCGGACCAGATTACGTGTATATATTACAGGTTCTTCCCATGTATTGGAAACAAGATGTTTGGAAACAGATTTTAACCATTATTCACACCCAACAGTTTTCTGTAACATCAATTTTAGTACATCAACACTGGTTTTAGCATATGATAGTGATTGTCATAAATATTTGATAATAATCAATCATTCAGTAATGTATCATACGCTGCTTGTTGTCTAAGAAAAGCATTCTCCCCGATGACGGCCGAATAATTGCGGCCGAAACATGTTGGATATTATAAAATAGTTGTGCATTAGTTGGTTGACTAATAAATCTGATTATTCTGCCTTTGGTATAACAGTTTTTTAACATTCAATTTCTGCTGTTACAGCCTTGGTGGGTGCTGGGCTAGTGTAGTCAGTACTGTAACTAGGCTGTGAGCTGGACTACAGGAATCACTGTTTGATTCCTGGCAGGGACAATAGTGTTTTCTCTTTTCTAAGTGCCAGGATTGACTCTGGGGCCCACAAAGTCCCATATGCAATGAGTACTGGGAGTAAGATGGCTAGGAAGTGAAGCTGAGATTTTACTGTCATCTAGTGTCGAGGGTGGAACTATACGTCCAGTCTCCCGTATGCCTTTATGGTGTGAACACAGACAATTTTACCTTCGCTATAGTTGTTTATTATTGCTCTTGCTACAACCATTTTAAGTCATATGGATTAATAAAGCCATTACCAGTGTTAGTTGCCGTATGTCCTATTTAGTCATGTGCTTTAGATTTGTTACTGTTGCTGAAATATGTGAATGGGTCATGGGAGTGGAAGCATATTTATTGAGTTCTACTCTGTAGCAAACCATCTTTACTGTTAATGAAAGTAATAGTTGGTGGTACTTCCACTGGATTGTGCACTGTAACCCACACATCTTTGATTTTGTTCTCTTGATGTTTCAGACAACAGAGCAAGACATAGATCATGCACTGCAACACTTCGAAACACACAATGGGGAAATAGCACAGATACTGCTGAGTGCATCTGTGTTCCGCCGCCAACACTTCGAACAAGAGTTTCTTCCAAAGTTGCTCACCCCTCGTGTAATTCCAGATATTCCTGATATTAAAACAAAGTTCATAAATCAGCTGTACAGCATGGGCAAGATATGCCATTCACTGTTTACTAGGTATCAAGAAGCATGCTTGGCTGAAGCTAGGGCATTACAGGGTAAGAAGTAATTTGTATTCGTATCCATGTTCCATTATGAAGGTAATGAAAGGTTGCTAGCAGCTATTGAACCAGGGCTGTGGAGTCGGTACACAAAAGCTCCAACTCCGACTCCTTCATAAAAGCTGAATATGCATTAATAACAGTAAACGTATAAGACATTTCATCGCCACCACGTGAATCATTAGGCTACTTTTTTGACTTACAACCTATATTTAAGTATAAGTCTAATGGTTACTGTAGCTATCAGGGCTCTGGAGTTGGGAGTATCTAGTTAAGATTTTAGACTGAGGTCGGAGTCGGAGTTGGTACATTTTTTCCGACTCTGACTCTGATTCCACCTAAAAATCCCTTCTGACTCCGACTCCACTTAAAATTCCTTCTGACTCCGACTCCACAGCCCTGTATTCCACCCACATACGAGCACTGTGTATGCAATACTGAGATACAAGACAAATCATTACATATGCTTTCTGTATTCTGTTAAAGGTTTAATAAATTAAAATTTCTTAATATGCCATGCAAGTTAGGTTGAAATCGGTCAGTATTGAAGGGCACTTTACACTTATGGCCGAAAAATTTTCTCGTCCATATCTCCCCACATATTGCAGTGGGGTGAATGAAATATCCCATGTGGCACTCACTGCGCAAGCATCATATGCAGTGCAAGTTAGGTTGAAATCAGACAGTAATGAAGGGCACTTTACTCTTGAGGTTGAAACAGTTTTTGGTCCTTATCTCTCCTCACATTGCAGGGGGATGACTGAAATATGCCACCTGAACCTCCCTGCGCATGCGTTACATGCAGTGCAAGTTAGGTTAAAATCGGTCAATAAGGCAGGGAACTTCACTCTTGAGATCAAAACAGTTTCAAGTCTGTATCTCCCCTAGCATTGCAATGGGGTGTCTGAAATATGCCACGTGGCACTCTCTTCGCATGCATCACATGCAGTGCAATTTAGGTTCAAACTGGTCAGTAATGAAGGGCACGTTACTCTTGAGGCCGAAACAGTTCTTCGTCCGTATATCCCCTCGCATTGCAGTGGGGTGAATCAAATGTGACATATGGCACTCTGTGCGCAAGCGTCACACGCATTGCAACTTAGGTTGAAATTGGACAGTAATGAAGTGCACTTTACCCTTGAGGCCTTAACAATTTTTCCTCATTATCTCACCTCACATTGCAGTGGTGAAACTGATGTACACAAAATAGCACTTCCTGCGCATGGGCTGAAAGCCAAGCAAGTTAGGTTGAAGTTGGTCGGTAATGAAGGGCGCTTTACTCTTGTGACAGAAAAAGTTTTTCGTTTGTGTCCCGACGCATTGCAGTGGGGTGACTGAAATATGCCACCGGACCCTCCCTGAGCGTGCGATACATGCAGTGCAAGTTAGGTTGAAATCAGTCAGTAATACAGGGCACTTTACTCTTGAGGCCAAAACAATTCTTCATCCATATCTCCCCTCGCATTGCTGTGGGGTGAATGAAATAAGCCATGTGGAACTCTCTGCGCATGCGCCACATTCAGGAAAAGTTAGGTAGAAATGAAGGGCACTTTACTCTTGATGCTGAAAAAGATTTTCGTCCGTATATCCAATCCCATTCCAGTGTGGTGACTGAAATGTGCCACATGGCACTCCCTGCGCATGCGTTACGTGCAGTGCAAGTTAGGTTGAAATAGCTGAGTAATGAAGGGCACTTTACTCTTGAGGCCGAAACACTTCGTATCTCCCTTTGAATTCCAGTGAGGTGAATCAAATATGCAATGTGGCACTCTCTGCGCATGCGTAACATGCAGTGCAAGTTAGGTTCATATCGGACAGTAATGAAGGGCACTTTACTCTTGAGGCCGAAACAGTTTTTTGTCCTTATTTCCCTTCGCATTGCAGTGGGATAATTGAAGTATGCAAGATGGCACTCCCTACGCATGCACTGCAACCGGTGCAATTTAGGCTGATGTCGGTCAATAATGAATGGCAATTTAATCTTGAGGCCGAAAGAGTTTTTCGTCCGTATCTCTCCTACCATTGCAGTTGGGTGACTGAAATATTCCACGTGACACTCCCTGAGCATCCGTTACGTGCAGTACAACTTAGTTTGAAATCGGACGGTAATGAAGGGCACTTTTCTCTTGAGGCCCAAACAAATTTTAGTCCTTTATCTCCCCTCGTATTTCAGTCGGGAACGAAAATGTGCCACGTGTCACTCCCTGCGCATGCGTTACGTGCAGCAAAAGTTATGTAGAAATGTGTCAGTAATGACGGGCACTTTACTCCTGATGCCGTAAGGACGTTTCGTCTGAAACTGCCTTCGCCTTCCAGTGGGGTAACTGAAATATGCGAAATTTCACTCCCTCCGAATGCGCTACAAGCCGTGCAACTTATGTTGAATTCGGTCAGTAATGAAGGGCTTTTTACCCTTCAGGCCAAAAGAATTTTTCGTCCGTATCTGGCCACCCATTCCAGTGGGGTGACTGAAATATGCCACGTCGCACTCCCTGCGCATGCAATACATTCGGTGAAAGTTAGGTTGAAATGGGTCAGTAATGAAGGGCAATTTACTCTTGAGGCCCAAACAGTTTTTCGTCCATATCCCCCCTCGCATTGGAGTGGGGTGAATCAAATGTGCCAAATGGCTCTCCCTGAGCATGCGTCACATGCACAGCAAGTTCGGTTGAATTCGTCCTTACCTCCCCTCGCATTACTGTGCGATTTCGACCAACTTGCACTGTTTGTGGCGCATGGGGAGGGAGTGCCACGTACGAATTTTGAGTCTCTCCCCTGCAATGCTAGACGAGATAGGACCGAAAAATGGATAAGTCCTCATGCAGCCCGATTTTGACTAAACTTGCACGAATTGTATCGAATGCACAGCGAGTGTCACGTGTGATTTTGCCGTCACCGCGCTGCAGTGTGTGATGAGATAGGGACGAGAAACCTATTCTGCCTCACGAATGGAATTCTGTGTATTACTGAGCGATTTCAACCAAACTTGCACTGCTTATAGCGAATGTGCAGTAGGTGCTAGGTGTCATGTTTAATTTTCATCACGGCAATGGGTGACGATATAGAGATGGAAAACTACTTCGGCCTCCAAGTAATGTGACCATCATTGAACGATATCAAACAGACTGTCACTGTTTGTGAATGATGCGCGAAGATCGCTAGATGTTATATTTGAATTACATCACTGCAGTGAAATATGATATACAGACGAAAAACTACTTTGGCCTGCAAGTGCCCTTAATTCCTGACCAATTGCAATTTAGCTTGCAGGGTTTGTTGCACATGCTAGGTGAGTGCACGTTGTTATGCCTCGGTTACATCGTAGCAGTGGAAGGCGAGATGCAGACGAGGAACTACTTCGACCTTCAAGTAAAATGCCCTTCTTTACTGATTTCAACCAAAACTACTACGGCGACCAAGTAAGGTGGCCTTCATTATTGACCGATTTCAACCGAACTTGCACTATTTGTAGCGCATGCGCGGTGAGTACTAGGTTTGATATTTCAATTATATCACTGGGATGGAAGGCGAGATACATACGAAAGCGTGCTTTGTCCTCCAAATACAGTGCCCTTCATTATTGACAGATACGAACTATAGTTGCACTGATTATAGCGAATGCGCGGTGGGTGGTAGGTGTGATGTTTCAGTTGCATCACTGCAATATAAGGAGAGGCAGAGACGAAGAACTACTTCTGTCACGAAGTAAGTGTCCTTTATTATTGGCCGTTTTGAACCAAACTTGTACAGTAGACGGAGGAAGTGTGTCGAGACCGTAACCGTGGTACTCATCAGAGAACCTACATAGTTTCATAACCCGGGAGACTAATTTTGAATTGTAATATTCTGTAATTTCCATGCTTTGTATCACTAGTGTCTCTAGTACAAGCGAACTATGTACATGTTATACGCAATAAATATACGTTTTTATTTTACATGACATTTTGATCTGAGCAGAAATATGTCGGAAACACAGAATGTTAATTAATGAGGTATATTCCCCTGTAAGTTTGGTTTATAGTAATTTCGAAGATGCTGTCTTTTCGTCAATGACAGGAATGATTGGACGAGAGGGTATGTTATGGGACATGTTTGCTTTAACGACGTCATGCTCCATAGTTCCATAAGTTACCACCAGAAGCCACTGAGCTACGCCGGCTATATGAGTAGGCGAAGCTGCTTGTGGCGTTGTAATTTTACGTTTTCACGGAGTTCAAATCTTTTTCGGGTTTTAAACTGTGGTCAGTTTACGTACTTTAGATGAGATACTCCGTGGTGCGAAGTCTGATCTAGCGTCATATATGATCCATGCCGGTGCAGTTCATCCTGTCAACGGTTATTGCGCTGTTATATAACCCGTGGCATTGCCCTATTGCAACCACTAACACGCGGCTCAACTGCAGATTAACCGAAGGATAGCCATGATCTCGGCTTGGTTGTGAGGTGGGTTGGGTATGTTTTAAGCAATTTAATAGGCTAAAGTTTAAGATATTGTCTTTTGTGTAGTATGACTGACATTAGTGAATAGTACGTTTGAAAACTGTGTACAGATAAGATGTACGAAGTAGGTATAAAATGACTGTTTGTCAGTCAATGTGGGTTACGTCCTGCCGAGCTGGAGCTATGTTACGTGTGAGTGCACATGTACCTGTGTAGGGTGTATACTGTATTTACTTGGATATGGAAAAATGTTGCTGCCGTGTTGCGTCATGTGGAACATGGGGTGGCCTTATAATCATGCCACAAGTGATACATGTTCTATATATAAATTATAAGTGAGGTGATACATGGCACTCGGCTTTGTGGTTATTGTGGTCCCCTGTGAAAATGGATGTCTTTATCTTTCTAATGTATAAAGAAAGCTGTGATATTGTGGCATAGACATTACCAAAAAAAAACTGTAAATATTACAATTTTTAGACCTGCACCTAGTTTCTGAGGCCTGAAAGCATACCTGGCACACACATAACGTTTGGCGTGTGAGATTTCAAGTGTTCTTGATCTTCAAACACTCCGTCTTCAGTTTTAACTTTGAGAGTTTTGAGGTAACAGTGACATACGAAGTTCTCTTCGAGGTGTCTGTGGAGGTTACAGTCCTATGGTATTTGAGACCGTGTAGTCTGGTAGCTAATGACCAACATTTCAGGGGAACGTGCTACCACCATCTTCAGGGTAGAATCCGTTCCTCCAGATGGATCATCAGTATTGCTTCAGTATAAGTGATGGAAGTTTGCATGTGGACTGCTATTCTTTAAACTACAGAGGAGATTCCAAAGGAAATGTGAGATGCTGTTTTAGTTAAAATACGTCTCCTCATGGAAAGGCATTCGTGCTTGAATCATGCAGAAATAACAGAAAGGGCAGGATTGGAATTTTATTTGCATATTTTGTGCAAGTGTTCTTATTCTTCATATTTTTTATCACAGACTGTAAAGGAAGGCATGATTGCTACGGTTTTAGACCGCAAGTTTAGAGCAGTGTCAGTAACTGAGCGTGAAGTATCATTCAAAATGTGAACTGTAACTTTGCAGACTGCCGCACATGAGGAGTCTGAACTGATGCTTAGGCTGCAGCTACATGCATTATGTTCATTGGAGTCAAAGTTTGAGACATTTAAACACAAGCAGGTCTCTAAGAAAACATATCACTGTGTGAAGTGTGTGAATGATATTTGAGGGAGCCTGCTAGCTGTCACAGCAGGAACCATCCACATGGTGACAACAGAATAAAAACTCATTTCTCTTGTTTGGCTCTACATGTTCAAAATCACATAGGGATATCAGTGTGAAAAGTGGCAAGTAACAGTTTGTGCACGCAGGAAAACCTGATAAGAGACTGCAGCTTGGAGTTTCAGCGTCTCCTTTATGGTCATGATTTGTGTAAGTTTCCCATTAACTTCACCTTTTAAATATAATGAGCTACCATACAAGGATCCCTTCATGTCAGCAGGTTCTTCAAGTGATGTTCATCTTTTGGTTTTTACTCGGGTGGTAGACATGGTTTATTCTGATGTTTGGGAGAAACATACTGCTGCAACATTCAGGGTGACTTAATTTAGTTCACGTGACCATCATTTTAACAACTACTGTTAAGACCTGAAAGTAACATACTTTCTGTTTGCAGGCAGCAGTGACAAGGTGCTATTACAAGTGACAAAGAATGAGACTGCGGTCATTGCCTTGGCATGTCGTTTTCTGGGAGCCCACTGGGATCAGAGTCAGGAAGAGAGATGCATGAAGATGATTATCTTGCAGCATTGAACGCCGTATAGTGTGGCAGAGAGGTGTTATTAGGTAGGAGCCTGCTGCCTTCATCTCGTACCCTGAGGGTGGCAAGAAGTGTCTCTGGAACACTAATACCTCTCTGCCAGACTACACGGTGTCACACCTGAAGGCTGTGATCTTCATTAGACTGTCAGATCTCACAAGATGCAGGAAGTTCACCTCCATCATGCACATCGTCTATAATGGATGGACTGTCCAGTCAAGGTGTGTGTCATGTCAGGAGTTGGGATGTGTGATGCTAGGAAACTGAAACTCAGTGTATAATCAGGTTCATCATTAATTTGGACACTATATAAATACACTTAAAAACAAGGTTATCATGATTTGTTGCCACATCAGTAGCCAGTAAAAACCTGTGAGCTTTTGTGTGAGGAGGTAAGGTGGCTTGCAGCAGTAATGGTTGTCCATTGCCTGACCTACTAGTGACTGTTGATACAGATACACATTGGGTTAAAATATGATTGCAGACTGTGCAATTTTGTTTGTTAAGACTTTTATTTCATTGTAAATGCTTTTTAAGCATGACAATGGGACAAAATTGAATAGTCATTTTGGGGGGCCGGCATGCTGCATCCGCCTCCAGGGTTGAAAAGATTGAATTGTAAATGTCAAGTATGTATGCTTTATTGCCTAAAGTCGTGGAGACACACCATTGAACAATGTCTATTGTAAATGTTTTAGAATCTTGTGGTTTTGGCTGACTGACTGTGTGAGGAGCTTCCAAGAAGTCCCAGTGTGCATCTGTCTTGAGGAGCTTATCATCTTAAGACCAGGACAGGAGTGCCCAGTGGACCCACTGCCCCATCCATTCCAGTTTGACTGAAGGATGTTAGACCCTGTTGTCTGGGTACGCAGATCATTCCTTCGTCTCTGTGTGTAACCACCAATGACGTATCTCTGTATCGTAAGCCAGAGTTGCCAGTTGTGTGACACATTGCCTGGAAATTCAGAATCAGGTGGTTTTTCTTGAATTTTGCATTTCACATTCCTAAGATTATTGGCAACAGCAGTAGCTAGAGAAGAGCATCGAAACAGGCTCCACGGCTTACCCAATTTCATGTTGCGTAAGTAAATGGGGTAAAGTGAGAGGGGCATGAAGGCAACCACTTGTGTCTGGTGCCAGTATTAAGAATATGTTCAGCCCTATGCTGCTACTCCCCCTTGTACTTTGATGGCTTGATGTTTCATTCAGCACAGGGATAGCCTTATTTACAAACAGTGCTTGATGTTAGCAGGTTGTTCAGATGATTGTAATCTTCTGGTTCTTATGCAGCATAGCTGCCATTTGAGAGAAACACTGTCACCATCTTCATAGTGACTTAGTCTTGTTTAGGTGACCATCATTTTAACAACAACTGCCATTAAGAGCTCAAAATAATGTACAGTATTTTTACAGGCAGCAGTGATGGGATGCCATTCCAAGTGGTGACGAATGAGACTGCATTTTTGGCCTCTGCACATCCTCTTCTGGGAGCCCACTGGGATTGGAGTGGAGAAGAAACATGCATGAAGATGATTATGTTGTGTAATGTGATGCTGTGTGGTCCTGCAGAGAGGTATCATCACATAGGCAGCCTGCTGCTTTCATCTCGTACCCTGATGGTGGCAGAAAGTGTCTCTTGAACACTGATGCCTCTCTGCCAGACTACACAGTGTCACACCAGAAGGCTGTGATCTTCATTAGACTGTCAGATCTCACAAGATGCAGGAAGTTCACCTCCATCGTGCATGTCGTCTATAATGGATGGACCGTCCAGTTAAGGTGTCTGTCATGTCAGGAATTGCAAGGTGTGTTGTTAGGAAACTGAAAGTCAGCATATCATCAGCTTCATCATTAATTTGCACATTATAGGAATACACTTACAAACAAAGTGATCATGATTTGTTGCCACTTCAGTAGCCAGTACTATCCTGTGAGTTTTGGGTGGGGGTAAGTTTGCTTGCAGTGGTAATGGTTGTTCATTGCCTGACCTGCTAGTGACTGTTGATACAGACACACAGTGGGTTTAAATATGATTGCAGATTGTGGAATTTTGTTTGTAAGAGTTTTACTTCATTGTAAATGCTTTTGAGTGTGGCATTGGGACAAATCTGAACAGACATTTTGGGGGTTGGCTTGCTGCATCCACCTCCAGGGTTGAAAAGATTGAATTGTGAAGGTCATGTATGTATGCTTTATTGCCTACAGTCGTGGAGACACATCAGTGAAACAGTGTCTGTTCTGTTTCAGAATCTTGTCGTTTTGGCTGACTGACACTGAGGAGCATCCAGGAAATCCCATTGTACACCTATCTTGAGGAGCTTATCATCTAAGACCAGGATGAGTGCCCAGTCAACCTACTGCCCCATCCAGTACAATATGATTGACGATGTTAAGGCTCTGTTTCTAGGTACACACATCATTTCCCTCATCTCTCTGTGTAACCACTAATGAGGTGCCTGTGTATCAGAGATATGTAGTATAAGACAGATTGCCAGTTGTGTGACACATTGCCTGGAAATTCAGAATCAGGTAGTTTTCCTTGAATCTTACATATTCACTGGCAAATACACTTGCTACAATTTTTCTTTGTAAGAAATGTATTGCACATTGCACAGATTAGTGGCAACAGGATTATCTGGACAGAATTTAAAATTCTGTAAGCCCTGTAATGCCTGTGAGGAAACACACAGGGCAGAGTAATTAGTGATGAGAAATAGACTCCAGTATAATGGTTGTGTGTGGGAGGAAACACAAAGGCCACAGTACACACTGAGCAGGGGTGGACTGCTGTGTAATGGTAGTGCCTGGGAGGAAATACACATGGCATAGTCAATAGTGAGCAGAAATAAATTGTGGTGTAGTTTTACGTCTGTATCTCACCTTCCATTGCAGTGATGTAACCGAGACATTGCACCTAGGTCTCAACATGCATGCGCTACAAGCAGTGCGATTTGTTTTTAAATCGGTCAGTAATGAAGGGCACTTTACTTGGAGGCCGAAGTAGTTTTTCGTCTGTATCTCACGTTCCATTGCAGTGATGTAAGCAAAATGTCACACCTAGCACTCACACTAAATGCATTACAAATAGTGCAGGCTTCATTGAAATCGGTCAATAATGAAGGGTGCTTTACTTGGAGGCCGAAGTAGTTTTTTTTCTGCATCTTGCTTTCCACTGCCATGATATAACTGAAACATCACTGTGCATGAGCTGGTAACAGTGCAAGTTTTTTTGAAGTCAGTCAATAATGAAGATCTTTGTCACAATATAAAAGCAATATGATATGTAAGGTCATCTTTTGAAACCAACTGATTTTTTTTTTTTTTTTTCAGTATGCGAGGAGCAGTGCATCATAACAATTGGACAATTCTTCCAGCACCAAGTACAACATTTGGTGAGTCCTCATGAGTCATATATAATTTTTAATGTTCCTTCTCATCTTGCTTCACATATGACACACAGTCGTATACTGATAGCTCATGTTATTGTCCAGGCATTACTACTAATCTAACATTATGTGGGTAGGCATGGTAAACACAGTAACACTGAGGCAGACAGGAGAGGCAAACATGCAGAGGCAGGAGGCAGGCAGATTCAGGCAATCAGCATGTAGGAAGGGGCAGACAGGTGGTACAGAGGCAGTGGTAGGCAGATAGGCAGGCCAGGTCACAGGCAGGCAGAGTCAAGCAGGCATGCAGAGGTATATTCAGGGAGGGAAGCAGATGCATTCCTGGTGGACGAGGCAAGGAGAGACAGGCAGACAGGCTCAGGCAGGAATGCATACAGAAGCATAGAGGCAGAAGCTGGCAGGCAAAGGCAAGGAGACAGGCAGCCAAACAGAGGCAAGCAAGCAGGCCGACAGACAGAAGCAGGCGAAGATAGAGGTAGTCAGGGAAAGGTAGGCAGGCAGGGAAGCAGAGACACGCATTCAGAAAAAGGCAGGTATGCAAGCAATCATTGACGCTGACATACAGGCCAACATGGACGAAGGTGGCGGCTGGGAGGCAGAAGCTGCCAGGCAGAGCTAGTCAGGCAGGCTGGCAGTGGCAGGGACAAAGAGGCAGGCTTGCAGACAGCCCGCATGCCATCAGGCAGGCAGACAAGCAGCCAAGTAGACAGTTAGGCAGGCAAGCAGGGAGGTAGGCAGAGTCAGGCAGGCAGGCAAGCAGGTATGATGGCACAGGCATTAGTCAGGCAGCTGCACAGAGGCAGATGTGCAAGCACGTTGAGTCACACAGGCTGAAGGAGGGAAGCAGATGCAAGCAGGTAGATGGAACCAGGCAGAGGGATGCAAGCAGTCATGCAGAAGCAGTCAGTCAGAGGCAGGCAGAGAGAGGCACAGACAGCGAGTCACACATGCAGGAAGGCGGGCGGGCAGGAGCTTTTAAGCAGGCATACAAGCAGGCCCACAAGCAGAAGAGCAAGGACAGGTAGGCATAGAGACTGGCAGTCAGGAAAGAGTAGCTGGCTCAGGCACGTATGCATGCAGGCAAGGATTTAGGCAGGGGTAGAAGTAGGAGCGCAGAAAGAAGCAGGCAGTACAGGCAGACAGAGGCAAATAGGCAGGCAAAAAAGACAGGGTAGCACAGTCAGGGAGGTAAGCGTACACATACAGAAGCGGGGCGAAGGGAGGGAGGCAGGCAGGCAGAGGCTTGCAAGTAAGCACAGGCAAACCGCAGACAGTGGTAGGCAGGCAATGCTCGCAGGCAGAGTCTAGCATGGGTGCAGAAGTATATGTAGGGAGGGAAGCAGATGTATTCTGGGCAGAGGCATTCATGCTGGGGGAGGCAGGGAGACACAGGTAGACAGGCTCTGGCACGGATGCATACTGAGGCATGGAAGCAGAAGCTGGCAGGCAGAGGGAAGTGGGCAACTGAAGCAGGTAAGCAGAAGCAGGCAGGGAGGCAAGCAGGCAGACAGACAGAAGCAGGCAAAGATAGATGTAGTCAGGGAAAGGTAGGCAGGCAGAGACAGGCATTCACAAGCAGGAAGGCTGAGGCAGGTATGCAAGCACTCATTGACGCAGCAGCAGAAGGCAGGCAGAGGCTCGCAGAGAGGAGCAAATACACTTGCTACAATTTTTTTTTTTGTAAGAAATGTATTGCACATTGCACAGATTAGTGGCAACAGGATTATCTGGACAGAATTTAAAATTCTGTTGCCCTGTAATGCCTGTGAGGAAACACACAGGGCAGAGTAATTAGTGATGAGAAATAGACTCCAGTATAATGGTTGTGCCTGGGAGGAAACACAATGGCCACAGTACACAGTAAGCAGAAATAAATTGCAGTGTAGTTTTACATCTGTATCTTACCTTTCATTGCAGTGATGTAACCGAAACATTGCACCTAGGTCTCAACATGCATGCGCTACAAGCAGTGTTTTTTTTAAATCGGTCAGTAATGAAGGGCACTCTACTTGGAGGCCAAAGTAGTTTTTCGTCTGTATCTCGTGTTCCATTGCAATTATGTAAGCAAAACATCACACCTAGTACTCACAGTAAATGCATTACAAAGAGTGCAGGCTTCATTGAAATCGGTCAATAATGAAGGGCACTTTACTTGGAGGCCGAAGTAGTCTTTTGTCTGCATCTTGCTTTCCATTGCCGTGATATAACTGAAACATCACACCTAGCACTCACTGTGCATGAGCTGGTAACAGTGCAAGTTTTTTGAAGTCAGTCAATAATGAAAATCTTTGTCACAATATAAAAGCAATATGATATGCACGGTCATCTTTTTCAACCGATTTTTTTTTTCTTCTTCTTTACAGGTTGCGAAAAGCAGTGCATCATAACAAATGGATAGCAGAGTTTCATTTTCCCAGCACCAAGTACAACATTCGGTGAGTCCTCATGAGTCATGTATAATTTTTAATGTTCCTTCTTATCTTGCTTCACATATGACACACAGTCGTATACTGATAGCTCATGTAATTGTCCAGGCATTACTACTAATCTAACATTCTGTGGGTAGGCATGGTAAACACAGTAACACTGAGGCAGACAGCATATGCAGGAATGCAAAGGCAATGGCAGGCAGAGTATGGGGCCGACAGGAGAGGCAAACATGCAGAGGCAGGCAGGCAAAGGTAAGCTCTCAGGCATAGTCAAGCAGGTAGGCTGTCAAGCATGGAGGCAGGCAGATTCCGGCAATCAGCACATACGAAGGGGCAGACAGGTGGTACAGAGACAGTGGTAGGCAGATAGGCAGGCCGGGTCACAGGCAGGTAGAGGTAGATGCTGCCAGGCAAAGGCAGGGAGACAGGCAGCCAAACAGAGGCAAGCAAGCAGGCAAGCAGAATGAGGCAAAGGTAAAGGAAGGAAGGCAGAGGGAAGTGGGCAACTGAAGCAGGTAAGCAGAAGCATGTAGGAAGGTAAGCAGGCAGAGACAGGCAGGGCGACAGACAGAAGCAGGCAAAGATAGAGGTAGTCAGGGAAGGGTAGTCAGGCAGGCAAGCAGAGACAGGCATTCAGAAACAGACAAGTATGCATGCAATCACTGACGCTGACATGCAGGCTGGCAGTGGCAGGGACAAAGAGGCAAGCTTGCAGACAGCCCACAGGCAAACAGGAAGCAGAAGGAGGCAGCCTGGTAAGGAGCACGCAGCAGGTACGCCGTCAGGCAGGCAGACAAGCAGCCAAGTAGACAGTTAGGGGGGTAAGCAGGGAGACAGTCAGCAGGCAGGCAGATGAAATCAGGCAGAGAGGCAGGTTCTGGTCGGCAGGCAGATACAGGCAAGCAGGTTGAGTCACGCAGGCTGAAGCAGGTAAGCACATGCAAGCAGGTAGATGGAGCCAGGCAAGGGGATACAAGCAGTCATGCAGGCGGGCAGGAGCATTTAAGCAGGCATAGAGGCAGGCAGGAAAGAGTAGCCAGCTGAGGCAGGTAGGCATGCAGGCAAGGATTCAGGCAGGGACAGAAAGAAGCAGGCAGTACAGGCAGACAGAGGCAGTTAGGCAGGCAAAAAAGACAGGGTAGCCCAGTCAGGGAGGTAAGCACCTATACACACAAGCAGGGCAAAGGGAGGGAGGCAGGCAGGCAGAGGCTCACAGAGAGAAGCAAGTTAGAGGCTTGCAAGAAAACACAGGCAAACTGCTGGCAATGGTAGGCAGGCTATGCTCGCAGGCAGAGTCTAGCACTGATGCAGAAGTATATGTAGGGAGGGAAGCAGATGCATTCTAGGCAGAGGCATTCACGCTGGGGGAGGCAGGGAGAGACAGGTACACAGGCTTAGGCAGGGATGCATACCGAGGCATGAAGGCAGAAGCTGACAGGCAAAGGTAGGGAGACAGGCAGCCAAACAGAGGCAAGCAAGCAGGCAGGCAGGCAGGCAGGCAGAGACAGGCATTCATAAGCAGGAAGACTGAGGCAGGCAGGTAGGCTAGCAAGCAGGTGGGCAGATGCAGGCATGAAAAAGGAAGCAGGTATGCAAGCAATCATTGATGCTGATACGCAGGCAGGCATGGATGAAAGCGTTGACGGGCAGGCAGAAGCTGCCAGGCAGACAGAGACAGACAGGCTGGCAGTGGCAGGGACAAGGAGGCAGGCTTGCAGACAGCCTGCAAGCAGGCATGAAGCACGAGGAGGCAGGCAGGAAAGCAGTTGACAACAGGGAAGAAGAGGCAAGCTGGCAGGAACAGGGAGGCAGGCAAGGGCAGATAGGCAGAGGTAGGCTAGCAGACAGGTAGGTTCAGGCACACAGGCAGGAGAGGCAGGCTTATATGCAGGCACATGGGCAGCAAAGGAGGGGCAGGTAGGTAGGCATAAAGGCAGGCAGGCAGTCAGAGACAGGCACAAGCAGGTATCATTATGCAGGCAGGCAGGAAAGTGTAGGGTGACGAGCACAGGCAGAAGAAAGAGGCAGGCCAGCTGCGGCAGGTAGGCAAGCGGGTGGTAGGCAGGCATACAGGCACGCAAAGCAGGCTGGCAGAGAAGGCAGGAATGCATGCAGGCAAAAACAAGCAAACAAGCAGACCCTGGCTGGCAGACAGACAGGCTAGAACAGACCAGAAAAGGCATCTAGGCAAGCAGGCAGAGGCACTTGTATAAAGTTTCGCAGGTAAAGACAAGGCACATGTAAGGAGACAGACATGCTGCCATGCAGACAGTGGGAGACAACTAGGTATGGAGGCAAAGGCAGGCAGAAGAGAGCAGCGGCAGACAGAGGCAGTCAGGATAAATTTGGCAGGCAAAGGCAAGTGGGGAAGAAGGAACAGGCAGGTAAAGCAGCAAGGAGAGGCAGGCAAGGGCAAGCAAGCAGGTACGCAGGCAGCTTGGCAGGCAGGCAAGTGCCTGGGGGGAAGCATAAAATACTAGTTGAGCACTGGTTAATGTTAGTGGTATGTAACCATGATACTGGCTGACATGCAGTAGCAGGCAAAGGCAGACAAGCAGGGGTCACGGAGGTAGGCAGGCAAAACCAGAAGCAAAGCTGTGTATGAGATGAAACATGTTGGAGATAAAGTGATATAAAGTAGGGGGGTGTATGTTCCCTGGTTGTGTATTTAGTGTGAGTTTAATTTGTGTTTTTGAAAGTACTGTTGTTTCTGTGCACATTTCAGGGCAACTTGCTGCTAACCATCATCAGGAACTCCCTATGCTGGATGTACAAGTCATTTCCTCTCAAGGAGAGGATGTGATTTGTACCTCTAGCATAGGGAGTTCATGATGATGATGGGCAGCAAGTCCTGGCTGTTAGCAACCTGCTGCTAGCCACCACCAGGAGCTCCCTATGCTGGAGGTACAAGTCGCATCCTCTCCTCGAGAGGATATGATTTGTACCTCCAACACAGGGAGTTCCTGGTGATGGTTAGCAGCAAGTCACTGCTATTAGTGGGCGTGTAAGTTACAAATTTCAGAAATGTTCTGCATTTGGGGAGAACACTCAGTGAAGCATGTAAAGTCTTTGCACTGGAGAGGATATGGCTGGGTGCAGCAAAATTTTTAACGTTTCGAGATAGTGCGCGACGCAAACTTCAAATTTTAGCAAACACATACAACATCCTAATTTACGTCTTTATTCTTCCATTACTTATTTGTACACTTATCTTGAACCTCTCCCTCATCCATTTCTCTCTCTCCACACACAACTTTATTTCTCACTTCACATCTTATGCTGCAGACTTTCCTTCCTGTATGCCGCCCACCAGCACCAATCTGGCTAGGCTATTTACCACAGTTCCACTTCACTCAAACACAATGTTTCAAAAACTGTAGTTTTTGAAACAGTGTGTTTCACCTTCCACTTCTCTCCTTGTAAGTCCTCCAGTGCACCCTGCACCACTTGCCACTAATATGTTGAACTATTTTCCATTGGCCCATTTCACTCAGTGTGCCTGAGTTGAGTGGGACAACAGAAAATAGTTCACCAACATATTAGTGATAACGATTGCCATTTTCTTGCAGTGTAAGTCCTCTTCTCTTGCCCTTCATGGTTCATCAACTGCTCTCCTGTAACATACGTAAAATGTGTGTACAATGTATGCAAGTTTAGTAACAGGAATGTTTGTTGTTCCAGGAGGAGTGTAGAACTGTTGGTGTTGCTGAACTGTAGTTTTTTAAGTGGTGTGTTTGAGTGAAGTGGCACAATGGAGAATAGCGCAGCAAATATTAGCAAACAAAAGGAAAGGACGGTGTGGAGCATAAGATGTGAAGAGAGAGAAATGAAGTTGTATGTGAAAGGTATGTGAACTGAAAGTAACTGAATAATAAAGAAGTACATTATGATGCTGTAAGCATTTGTTAAAATTTGAAGTTTGTGTCGCGCACTATGTCGAAACATTAAACATTTCGCGGCACCCAGCCATATCCTCCCCAGTGCAAAGACTTTACATGCTTCACTGAGTGTTCTCCCCAAATGCAAGAACACTTCTGAAATTTATAATTTACACCCCTACTTACATAGCAGTGACTTGCTGCTAACCATCACCTATGCTCCCTATGCTGGAGGTACAAGTCACATCCCCTCCTTGAGAGGATATGACTTCTACCTCCAACACAGGGAGTTCCTGGTGGTGGTTGGCAGCAAGTTGCTAATAGCCATGACTTGCTGCAAACCATCATATCCTCTCAAAGAGAGGATGTGACTTGTACTTCCAGCATAGCCCTCAATCTGCCTACCAATGCCTCTTCTTGCCTGTATGCCTTCTGGCTTACCTGCCTGCCTAACTGCATATGCCTGCATGCCTCTTTCTGCTTTCCTCTGTTTTTTCCTGCCTTGGTCTGTCTGCATGACTCCCTTTGGCTAGAATGACTCTGCCTACCTCTACCCACACTGTGATATACTGTGATATATAATTGCAAAGTGTATCTATCCAAATTACGTGTATTTATGTGGATTTTAATAAACAGTCACCAAATACACTATCAATGCAAAACATTACAAAAACAAACTCTGTTTTAAATTCCATTTCTTATGCAATTAAATCACAGAATCCTTCCTCCAAGGCACTATCATTACCCTGTAGAATGTTTGTGTTCACTATTTACTGTTCCCTCTGTGTTCCTTACCAGTCACTACTAGTACAATGCAGTCTTCTTGTGTTCAGTATTTACTATGCCCTCTGTGTTCCATCCTAGTCACTACCACTACACTGCAGTCTATTTGTGTTCAGTATTTATTGTGCCCTCTGTGTTTCCTCCCAGGCAGTCCATATGTATTCAGTATTTACTGTGACCTCTGTGTTTCTTCCCAGGCACTACCAGTACACTGCAGTCAACATGTGTTCAGTTTTCACTGACCCTGTGTTCATTCCCAGGCACTACCAGTACACTGCAGTCTCTATGTGTTCATTGTTTACTGTGCCCTCTGAGTTCCTTCCCAATCACTGCAGTCTATTTGTGCTCAGTATTTACTGTGCCCTCCGTGTTTCTTCCCAGGCACTACCAGAACACTGCCGTCTACTTGTGTTCATGATTTCTTAAGCCCTGTGTGTTTCTTCCCAGGAACTACCAGTACACTGCTGTCTACCTGTGTTCACGATTTCTTAACCCCTGTGTGTTTCCTCCGAGGCACCACCACTACACTGCAGTCTATTTGTGTTCAGTATTTACTGTGCCCTCTGTGTTCCTTCCCAGGCATTGCCACTACACTGCAGTCTACTTGTGTTCAGTATTTACCGTACCCTCTCTGTCCCACCCCAGGCACTAGCAGGACACTTTTGGCTATTTGTGTTCAGTATTTAACGTGCCCTCTGTGTCCCTTCCCAGGCACTAGCATGACACTGCAGTCTACTTGTGTTCAGTATTTACCATACCTTCTTGTGTTCCTTCCCAGGCACTGCCACTACACTGCAGTCTACTTGTGTTCAATATTTACTGCGCCCTCTCTGTCCCTTCCCAGGCACTAGCAGGACACTGCAGTCTACTTGCGTTCAGTATTTAACGCACCTTCAGTGTCCCTTCCCAAGCACTAGCAGGACACTGCAGGCTACCTGTGTTCAGTATTTACCACACCCTCTGTCTCCCTTCCCAAGCACTAGCAGGACACTGCAGTCTACTTGTGTTCAGTATTTACCATGCCCTCTGTCTCCCTTCCCAGGCACTAGCAGCACACTGCAGTCTACTTGTGTTCAGTATTTACCACACCCTCTGTCTCCCTTCCCAGGCAGTAGCAGGACACTGCAGTCTACTTGTGTTCAATATTTACTGCGCCCTCTATGTTCCTTCCCAGGCACTAGCAGGACACTGCAGGTTACTTGTGTTCAGTATTTAATGCGCCCTGTATGTTCCTTCCCAGGCACTGCCACTACACTGCAGTCTACTTGTGTTCAATATTTACTGCGCCTTCTGTGTTCCTTCCCAGGCACTAGCAGGACACTGCAGTCTACTTGTGTTCACTATTTACTACACTCTCTGTCTCCCTTCCCAGGCACTAGCAGGACACTGCACTCTACTTGTGTTCTGTATTTACTTTGTCCTCTGTGTTTCTTCCCAGGCACTAGCACTACACTGCAATCTACTTTTTTCCAGTATTTACTGCGCCCTCTGTGTTCCTTTGCAGGCACTACCACTACCGTGTAGTCTACTTGTGTTCAGTATTTACTGTGCCCTGTGTTTTCTCCTTGGCACTATCACTACCCTGCAGTCTATTTCTGCTCACTATTTACTATGCCCATTACCTATATTCTGCTTCCTTGATGCTCTGCTATTCTTTAGCCAGTGTGTCTGTTTTTCGCATTCACTTCACATGATTCGACCCTATATAAAAACTTTTACTATAACAAATATTATTGCCCTTACAAATGTATACATACACACAACACGCAACTTTAGTGATACAACTGAAACCTTCAGTGTTATTGTGTTCATTGTGTCCATCCACAGGATATCTGTAATGCCTGGACAATAACATGAACTATGAGTATACGATTGTGTGTTGTATTTGAGGCGAGTTAAGAAGCAGTAGAATTAAAAGTTATACGTGACTGATGAAGACTCACCGTGTGCTGTCCTTGGTGCTGGAAGACTGGAACTCTGCTAGCCATTTGTTATGATGCACTGCTCCCCACAATCTGCAAACAGAAAGCACGTGTCATCAGTTTCAAAGATCCTGGTGGTTGAAACAGATGTGTTTGCACTTCATATTGCACTTATATTGTAAAAAAGAAGGGTGATATTAAAAAATCCGAAAATAAAAACTGAAACATTATGAAATTTTAAGGCAATTTATTCCATGTTTTTAATCAAATATGTATTTCATAATGATACAGTCACACACAACATCATGATACAATCCATCAGGTGATGAGGTTCAGCTTATTCCCAGCCATCATTAGGCCTTCTCTCTTCACGAACTATAAATAGAAACTTTTTGACTGCAATTACGCGTCTTTACAAAAAATTGTCACAAAATATTAATAAAACAACAGATATTGAAACAAAATTAGTAGGAATGGTACAAGTGTATAAAATTTAATATATGTCACGTCTTGAAGTGAGTGAAAAATTTTTTTTACAGTGGTGCACACCCACGTCATAATTTATGATGCACAAGACTATTTTTTAAATGCAAAGTACTGATTACTTTTTAAAAATTGATGAATATTAAGGCTTCCAATATTGATGTCTTCTGAGTGATTTCTAGTAAAAATTTGCCTTTGCACTGATGGTTTTTACCACAATATCTGTGAATTAAAAAAGGCTAATTAAACTTCATGATGTTTTGCAAACGATTTTTTAGCCACTATATGTAGTAGCATTTTATTAGCTTATTCTTTGTGTGCAATATTAGAAAAAAACACCTAATTTTTACACATTTGGTGCTGCAGAAGATCAATGTTATCATGACATTGCATGTCAAAGCTGCTGTGTACTTTGTCAAGCACAGCTGCCTACTGTGATGTAGACACATCTACATGAGAGGCAGATGGAAGGAAGAACTAGTCAAATGACTTTCTCTTCTACCTGTGATCTCAAAAATTATATTTGAGTCATTGTTTGCTTATCATTTAGTTGGTTTCCCCTTACTGTTTCCGCAGAAATATAAAATTTTTTCTATATTATATATGTATGTCCTGTTTTTTAATAGAATGCGAAACTTCCGTGTCATTGATTTTTCTGAACGAGTGGCCACTGTCTGAAAGGTGTTGGGCAATTTCTTCTGAGCTACTATTATTGTTTTCAAGTGAATGCAAGTGTATTGTACTTTATTAATATTTTATTACTATTTTTTGTAAAGGATGAGATCTCATGCCTGATTGCAGTCAAAAACCTTTTATTGATAATTCTTGAAGAGATAAGGCCTGACAAAGGCTTGGAATAAGCTGAAACTTATCGCCTGATTGATTGTATTGTGGTGTTGTGTTGTGTGCAACTCTATCATTACAAAACACATATTACAGAATTTGTTTAACTATATTATTCTTTGGTGGGAGACTATAACATCTGTCACCATACTGTATTCAAACCACACAGGTCCACATGAGGCATTGTGTGTAAATTGATGACAATCCGATACTACTTAACACTGCACTGATAGTCACGCTGTGAATCACACAGCTGAATCTTTTGGGGATCAAGACTCTCCACAGGTGGGCAAGATTGTAATAGAAGAGTTTCCACAGCATTTAGCTACAGCTAATAGTCATTCTACTGCCCGAGTTAAAACTGTTCCTGTGCCAAATTCTGTTCCACACCATAAAACAATCTTAAAGATTCCATCGTGGTAATATATAAATTGTAAAGAAATAAACTGTCAATCATACGAAAACTTCTTATTTTTTCAGAGATTTAGCACATTTTATAACATGTTTTGGCCAACTTAGCCATCTTCATGGAATACAACTTTGTATGTAATAAGTGGGAGATAATTATCAACGTAAAGTATAAGGAAATGAGATCTCATTTTTCACATAAAATAGCAGCACCTCCCACGCATTCCGTACACAGTTGTATTATCTGAAGATGGCCAAGTTAGCCGAAACATGTCACAAAACATAATAAATCTCTGAAAAAATAAAATGTATTGCTGTGATTGATGGTTTATTTCTTTACACTTTACACATTCTTAACCTTGGCACAAGACAGAGATGAGTAATGAGCACTGGTCATTTTATGCACCTCCTGAATAGAACGCTTGGTAGACGTCAGAACAACAATTACGTGCAAGCTTACAGAATTTTCAACTCCGTTTACATCTGGCTGTTGCTAATGACCTGTGGAATGTCCAATGCAATTACTCACAAAATTTTGTAGCACGTGTATTAGCCAGTGAGCATGAAAGATACAAGAAAAACCACCTGATTCTGAATTTCCAAGCAATGTGCCACACAACTGGCAATTCTGTCACACGATACACACCTCTGATGCAGGAACTCCTCATTAGTGGTTACACAGGGAGACAAAGGAAATAATCTGTGTGCCCAGACAACAGCATCTAACATCCTTCAGTCGAACTGCACTGGATGGGGCAGTGGGTCCACTGGGCACTTGTCTTGGTCTTATGATGATAAGCTCCTGATAACAGATGCACACTCGGACTTCCTGGATGCGCCTCAGTCAGCGAAAACCACAAGACTCTAAAACATTTAGAATAAACACAGTTTCACTGACATGTCTCCATGACTGTAGGCAATAAAGCATTCATAATTCAATCTTTTCAATGCTGGAGGTGGATGCAGCATGCCACCCACGAAATTTTAAGTTCAGTTTTGTCCCAATGCCACAGTTAAAAGCATTTACAATGAAGTGCACGTCTTACAAAGAGAATTACCCGATGTCCAATGATATTTGTATCTACTATGTATCTACAATCATGTGTTCTACACATAGGGCTTGATATAAATCCAAAAACATCAGGCCAGCGACACTATGTGCAACTTCCATGTAATAAGCAGGGCTTTGAAAAGTCACTAGCAGGTGCAGCAATGAACAACCATTATCGCTGCAAGCCAATTTCTTGACCCCACCCCCAGGCTCACAGGTTTTTACTGGCTAACAAAATGGCAACAACTCATGATCATCATGTATGTGTCTGTAGTGTCCAAATTAGTGACAAAGCTGATGATACAATGAGTTTCAGTTTCCTAAAAACATGCAACCCAACTACTCACATGACACACGCCTTGACTGTACGATCCTTCCATTATCAATGACGTGCACAGTGCAGGTGAGCTTCGTGCATCTCATGAGATCTGACAGTCTAATGAAGATGACAATCTTCTGGTGTGTGACGCCATGCAGTCTGGCAGAGAAGTATCTGTGTTCGAAAAAACACTTCCTGCCACCATCAGGGTGGAAGATGAAGGCAGCACGCTGCTATGCAATGATACTTCTCTCTAATGCCAATGACCTGGGCCTAAGGCAGTACAAATAAGCTGGTCCAGTGGCTCGGCAAGGGGCCCAAGCCCTGACTGTGTTGTGCATGTTTTTGTAGTTCTCACTAGTAACATTATTTGATGCCCGTACAAATTAACGCTTTAAGACCAAGTCCAAGTAACTCTACAACTGAGCGTCAGTCTTTCCAATTTAGCGTCAATGAATTTTAGCCAGCCCACCCCTGATGGGGGGATCTGAAAAAATTTGTCCACTGGGACCCGAACCTGCTCTTGGTGGACCTGCCACTCTCTCCCAGACTACATGGCGTTCCCTTCCACAAGATAATCATCATCACGCATCTTTCTTCCCCACTTCAAACCCAGTGGGCTCCCAGAAGAGGCAGAGGCCAGAAGATATACAGAAGCCACAACCGCAGTCTGACTCATCATCACTTGCAATGGCATCTTGTCACTGTTTCCTATAAAAATAACATACATTATTATCAAGTCTTAATGGCAGTCATTAAAATTATTGTGACATGAACACAACCAAGTCACTCGGAAGATGGTGACAGTATGTTCCTCTCAAATGGCAGCCACGCACTGTAAAAACCAGAACGTTACAATCATGTGAACAACCTGCTAACATCAAACACTATTTGTAAATAAGGCTATCCCTGTGCTGAATGAAGTATCAAGCCATCAAAGTACAAGGGGGAGTAGCAGCTTAGGGCTCAATATATTGCTAATATTTCCACCAGGCACAAGTAGGTGCCTTCACACCCTTGCTGCTTTACCCCATGTACTCAATGAATAGCAAATTCGGTGAGCCTCAGACCCTGTCTGGATGCTCGTCCCTAGCTACTGCTGCTGCCAATAATCTATAGAATGTGAAATGCAAAATTCAAGAAAAACCATCTGATTCTGAACTTTGAAGCAATGTGTCACATAACTGGCAACTCCGTCACACGATACACACCCATGATCCGTGCATCCATCTAACATCCTTCAGTCAGATTGCACTGGATGGGACAGCAGGTCCACCGGGCACTACCGTCTTGTTCTTAAGATAAGCTCGTCAAGATAGATGCACTCTGGGACATCCTGGATACTCCTCGGTCAGCCCAATCCATAAGATCCTAGAACATTTAGAACAGATGTAGTTTCACTGATGTGTCTCCACAACTGTAGGCACTAGAGCATACATATTTCACATTCGTAATTCAATCTTTTCAACCCTTGAGCTGGATGCAGCATGCCACCCCCCAGAATGTCTACTCAATTTTGTCCCAATGCCATGCTTAAAAGCTTTTACAATGAAGTAAAAGTCTTACAAACAAAATTATACAATCTGCAAGCATATTTGAACCCACTGGGTGTCTGTATCAACAGTCACTAGCAGGTAAGGCAAAGAACAACCACTACTGCTGCAAGCCAACTTATCCCCCACCCAAAAGCTCACAGGATAGTACTGACTACTGAAGTGGCAACAAATCATGATCGCCTTGTTTGTAAGTGTATTTCTAAGGTGCCCAAATTAATGACGAAGCTGATGATGCACAGAGTTTGTTTCTAACAACACACATCGCAATTCCTGACATGACAGACACCTTAACTGGACGGTCCATCCATTATAGACAACAAGCACAATGGAGGTGAACTTTCTACATCTTGTAAGATCTGACAATATGACGATCACAGCCTTCTGGTGTGTGAAGTCATGTAGTCTGACAGAGGTATCAGTGTTCCAAAGACACTTCCTGCCACCATCAGCGTACAAGATGAAGACAGCAGGCTCCTACATAATAATACCTCTCTGCCAGACCACATGATGTCACATTACACGAGATAATCATCTTCATGAATATTTCTTCCTGACTCCAATCCCAGCGGTGTCCCAGAAGAGGATGTGCAGAGGCCACAAACGCAGTCTCGTTCATCATCATTTGGAATGGCATCATGTCACCACTGCCTGTAAAAATACTGTACATTATCTTCAGCTCTTAATGGCAGTTGTTGTTAAAATGGTCACCTGAACAACATTAAATCACTCTGAAGACGGTGACGGTGTGTTCCCCTCAAATGGCAGCTATGCTGCCTAAAAACCAGAAGACTACAATCATCTGCACAACCTGCACTATTTGTAAATAATATTATCCCTGTGCTGAATGAAGCATCAAGCCATGAATGTACAAGGGGTAGCCACAGGATAGGGTTCAACATATTCTTAATATTGGCAGCAGAAACAAGTGGGTGCCTTCATGTCCCTGCTGCTTTACTTCATGTACTGACTGAATAGGAAAGTGGCTGAGCCTCAGAGCCTGTTTGGATGCTCTTCTATAGCTACTACTATTCCCAATAATCCATGGAATGTAAAATGCAAAACTGAAGAAAAACCACTCGATTCTGAATTTCCAAGCAACGTGTCACACAACTGGCAACTCTGTCACATCATACACACCTCTGATACAGACTCCTCATTAGTGGTTACACAGACAGACCAGGGCAACGATCCATGTACCCAGGCAACAGCATCTAATATCCATCAGTCAGACTGCACTGGATGGGGCAGTGTGTCCACCGGGCATTCGTCCTGGTTTTAAGATGATAAGTTCCTCAAGACAGGTGTACACTGGGATTTCCTGGATGCTCCTGTCAGTCAGTCAGCCAAAACCACAAGATTCTAAAACATTTAAAATAGACATTATTCTCTGATGTCTCTCTATGATGGCAGGCAATAAAACGTACATATTTGACATTCACAATTCAATCTTTTCAACCCAGGAGGACACAGCATGCCACCCCCCCAAAATGTCAGTTCAATTTTGTCCCAATGCCACGCTTAAAAGCATTTACAATAAAGTACAAGTCTTACAAAAAATTACAAAATCTCCATTACTACTGCAAGCCAACTCCCCCCCAGAAAGCTCACTGAATAGTACTGGTCACTGAGATGGCAACAACTCATTATCACCTTGTTTGTAAGTGTATTTCTATAGTGTCCAAATTAATGACAAGGCTGATGGTACACCGAGTTTCAGTTTCCTAACAACACACATCCTGAGTCCTGACATGACATACACCTTCATTAGGTGGTCCATCCGTTATAGACGATGTGCACGATAAAGGTGGACTTCCTGCATCCTGTGAGATCTGGCAATCTAATAAAGACCACAGCCTTCTGGTGTGTGATGCCATGTAGTCTGGCAGAAAGGTATCAGTGTTCCAGAGACACTTTCGCCATCATCACAGTAGAAAATAAAAGCAGCAAGCTCCTATCTAACAATAACTCTCTGCCAGACTACACAATGTTACATGCTGCAAGATAATCATCTCTGTGTCTCTTTCTTCCTGACTCCGATTGCAGCAGGTTCCCAGAAGACGATGTGCTGGGCAATGACCGCAGTCTCATTCTTCATCACTTATGATGGCATCCTGTCACAGCTACCTGCAAATAGAAAGTGTATTACTTTCAGGCCTTAATGGTAGTTGTTAAAATGATGATCACGTGAACTGTAAGTCACAATGAAGTCTGCACCAGAATGTTCCTCCCAAACATCAGAATAAACCACGCCCACCACTAGTGTAAAAACCAAAAGACGACCATCATTTGACCAACTCACCAGCGTCAAGCACTTCTTGTATTATAAGCCATTATGTTTAAAAAGCCACGTAGATCAGAAGCTTATACAAACCACGACCAGCAAAGAGAAACTGAAACTTCAAGCTACATTCTCTTATCAGTGTTTTCATGCCTGCCCTCCTAGCAACCTCTTATTTGCCACTTGTTACACTGATATCTCTAAGTGATTTTGAACATGTGAATCCAACCAAGAGAAATAGTTTTTATTCTGCTGCCACCATGAGAATGGGTCCTGCTGCGACAACTACCAGGTTCCCTCATGTATGTTTTATGCCCTTCACGCAGCGACTTGTTTTGTTAGAGACCAACTTGTATGTAAACGTCTAATTTGAACACAATCCGTTAATGTCACAACTCTGCAAGAAAGTCAACATATTAAGCTTTAGGCTATTAAATGGCTTAAACCGTACCGTTAATGTCACAACTCCGCAAGAAAGTCAACATAATACGCTTTAGGCTATTAAATGGCTTAAACCGTACCTATCCTACCTTACAAACACACATAACCCTCACAACCACGCCATCAAGATGGCGACCGATGGCGACCCTGTTAGTCACAGATCATTTAGTATAGGTCTTGGTTAACCCGTAGTAGAAACTATAGGACCTGTGGTGGTAACCATGGGTTACGGGTAGCGAAAGGATCGTACCACAGATTATATAACAGCCTTATTGGCCTTGACAAGGTGGAACATTTATGCATGCATCATATACGACACCCCCTTTTATCTCCTAACATCGATTAGCTGATGTCTATTTTACATAACCCTGACATGAGGTTACAACCTATTACTGATTAGAACTCCGTAGAAATGTGAAATTACAGCGCCTCCAGCGAAATCGTCCCCTTATTTATCCGGCGTTGATCAGTACCACCTACTGGTAACTTGTGAAACTACGGAACATTACAGCGGTAAAGCAGACACGTCACCGTCATTTAAATTCCGTGCTCGTCACGCAGGAAGCGGTCTTTTCCAACCACTCGGACCGTAATCACTACGAAAAAATACCAACATTCGAAAGTATTACTAACCAACCTAATACACTTTTTGGGCAATATACCTTTTTCACTAACATTCTATTTCTCCGACATAATTATGCCCAGGTCAATACTGTAAAATAAAGCGGTACAATTATTACCGAGACCATGTACTTATTTCCTTTATCTTGAGGACGAAACACTTTATCATCCCTATCTCCCCACGCATTGCAGTCGGCTGAATTATATATGCCATACGGCACACCCTTCGCATCCGCTAGAAGCAGTGGTTAGGTTGAAGCCGGTCAGTAATGAAGGGCACTTTACTCTTCTGGCCTAAACAGTTTTTCGTCCCTATCTCCACTTACATTGCAGTGGGGTGACTGAAAGTAGCCACATGGAACTACCTGCGCATCCGTTACGTGCAGTACAAGGTAGGTTGAACTCGGTCATAAATGAAGGCCACTTTCCTCTTGAGGCCGTAACAGATTATTCTCCGTGTCACACCTCGCATTGAAGTGGGGTGAGTGAAATATGCGACATGGCTCTTCCAGCGAATGCGCTACAAGCAGTGCAAGCTAGATTGAAGTCGGTCATTAATGAAAAGCAATTTACTCTTGAGGCCGCAAGAGTTTTTCGTCCCTATCTACCCCCGCACTGCATTCGGTTAACGAAATATGCCACCTCGCACTCACTGCGCATGTGTTACGTGCAGTACAAGTTAGGTTGAAATCGGTCAGTAATGAAGTGCACTTCACTCTTCAGACAGAAACAATTTTGTCAGTATCTCCCCCCGAATTGCAGGGGGGTGTACGAAATATGCCATGTCCCATTCTCTGCGCATGCGTCACATGCAGGGCAAGTTAGGGTGAAATCGGACACTAATGAAGGGCACTTTACTCTTGTGGCCGAAACACTTTTTCGTCCGTATCTCCCCTCGCATTGCAGTGGGATGAATCAAATATGCCATATCTCACTCTCTGCATATGCTTCACATGCAGTGCAAGTTAGGTTTAAATCGGACAGTCACAAAGGGCAGTTTACTCTTGAAGCCTAAACAAATTTTACCTTATCTCCCCTCGCATTGCAGTGGGGTAAACAAAATACGCGAGATGGCAATCCGTGCGCATGCGCTACAATCCATGCAAGTTACGTTTACGTCGATCAGTAATGAAGGGCACTTTACTCCTGTGGCCTAAATATTTTTTCGTCCGTATCTCCCCTCGCATTCCACTGGGGTAACTGAACTATACGACTTGGCACTCGCGGCGCATGAGTTACGTTCAGTACAAGTTTCGTTGAAATCGATCAGTAATGAAGGGCACTTTACCCCTGTGGCCTAAATATTTTTTCTTCCGTATCTCCCCTCGCATTCCACTGGGGTAACTGAACTACGCGACTTGGCACTCGCGGCGCATGAGTTACGTTCAGTACAAGTTTCGTTGAAATCGATCAGTAATGAAGGGCACTTTACCTCTGAGGCAGAAATAGTTTTTAGTCCGTATTTCCCCCAATTGAAGTAGGGTGAATGAAATATGCCATGTAGCACTCTCTGCGCATGCGTCACATGCAGTGCAAGTCAGATTGAAATCGGTCTGTAATGAAGGGAACATTACTCTTCAGGCCGAAACAGTTTTTCCTCCGTATCTCCCCTCTCATTGCAGTGGTGTTACTGAAAAATGCCACGTGGCACTCCCTGCATATGCGTTACGTGCAGGGAAAGTTGGGTTGTAATTGGTCAGTAATGAAGGGGACTTTACTCTTGACGCCGAAGCAGTTTTTCGTTCCAGTCTGCCCTCGCATTGCAGTGGGGTGACTAAAATATACCCCGTGACACTCCCTGCGCATGTGTTACGAGCAGTACAAGTTAGGTTGAAAACGGACAGTAACGAAGGGCGCTTTACTCTTGAGGTCTAAACATAATTTAGTCCTTATTTCCCCTCGCATTGCATTGGGGTAACTAATATATGCGAAATGGCAGTCCCTGCGCATACGCTACAAGCCGTGCAAGTTACGTTGAAGTCGGTCAGTAACGAAGGGCACTTTACTTTTGTCGCCGAAAAAGTTCTTCGTTTTTAACTCCCCTCGCATTGCAGCAGTGGGGTGACTAAAATGTGCCACGTGACTCTCCCTGCGTATGCGTTACGTGCAGTGCAAGTTGCGTTTATAATTGGTCAGTAATGAAGGGCACTTTACTCTTGAGGCCTTAACAATGTTTCTACTGTATCTCCCCTTGTTATACAGCGAGTTAATGAATTATACCACACAGCACTTCCTGCGCATGCGTTACATGCAGAAAAAGTTAGGTCGAAATCGGTCACTAATGAAGGGCCTATTACTCTTGAGGCTGAAGCAATTTTTCTTCCTTATCTCCCCTCGCATTGCAGTGGAGTGACTTAATATGCCACATGACACTACCTCAGCATGCGCTACAAGCAGTGCAAGTTTGGTTGATGTCTGTATGTAGTGAAGGGCACTTTAGTCTTGAGGACGAACCACTTTTCCGTCCCCGACTCCCCTCACATTGCACTAACGTGAATGAAACACGCCATCTGGCACACTCTGCGCAAGCGTCATATGCAGTACAAGTTAAGTTGAAATCGGGCAGTTATGAAGAACACTCTACTCTTGAAGCCGAAAGAGTTTTTCGTCCCTATCTACCCCCCCCCCCCCCAATTGCAGTGGGGCAACTGAAATATGCGAAATGGCACTCCCTGAGCATGCGATAAAAGCCCTGCAACTTAGGTTGAAGTCGGTCGGAGATGATGGTCATTTACCCACGAGGCCCAAACAGTTTTTCGTCCGTATGCCCATCCTATTGCAGTGGCGTGACTGAAATATGCCACGTGTCACACCCTGCGTATTCATTACGTTCGGTGCAATCTGTTGAAATCGTTGAAATCTGTCGGTATTGAAGCGCACTTTACTCTTGAGGCCGAAATACTTTTTCGTCCGCATCTGCCCTCCCATTGCAGTGGGGTGACTGAAATATGCGACGTGGCTTTCTAGGCGCAAGTGGTACGTTTAGTGCAAGTTTGGTTGAAATCGGTCAGTAATGAACGGCACTTTACTCTTGAGGCTGAAACAGTTTTTCGTCCTATCGATCCACCCATTGCAGTGTGGCGAGAGAAATATGCCACATGGCACCCTCTGCGCATGCGTTACCTGCAGTGCGAGATAGGTTGAAATGGGAGTGTAATGAAGGGCACTTTACTCTTGAGGCCGAAACAATTTTTCGTTCTTATCTCCCGTCGCATTGAGTGGGGTAACTGAAATATGCGAAATGGCACTCACTGCGCATGCGCTACAAGTCGTGCGAGTTAGGTTGAAATCGGTCTGAAATGAAGGGCACTTTACCCTTAGGCCGTAACACTTTTTCGTCCTATCGTTTCTCCCATTGCAGTTGGGTGACTACAAATACCCACATGGCACTCCCTGCGCATGCGTTAGGACCAGGCAAGTCAGATTGAAATCGGTCAGTAATGAAGGGCGCATTACTCTTGAAGCCGAAACAGTTTTTAGTCCGTATCTCCACTGCCAACGCAGTGGCGTAAGTGAAATATGCCACATGCCAATTGCTTCGCATGCGCTACAAGCTGTGCAAGTTAGGTACATGTCTGTCAGTAATGAATGGCACTTTACACTTGTGGCATAAGCAGTTTTTCGTCCGTATCTCCCTACAAATTGCAGTGAGATGACAGAAATATGCCACGTGACATTCCCTGTGCAAGCGTTTAGTGCAGTGCAAGTTAGGTTGAATTCGGTCAGTAATGAAGTCCACTTCACTGCTGAGGCCGAAACAGATTTTCGTCCGTATCTCCCCTCGCATTGCTGTGGGGCGAATGAAATATGCCACATGGCACCCCCTGCGCATGCGCTACAAAGCCGTGCAAGTTACGTTGAAGACGGTAAGTAATGAAGGGCACTTTACCCATGCGGCCGAAACAACTTTTCTTCCTGTCTCCCCTCTCATTGCAGTGGGGTGACTTGAAATATGCCACTTCGTACTCTCTGAGCATGCGATGCGTGCCTGTACAAATTAGGTTGAAAACGGTCACTAACGAAGGGCACTTTACTCTTGAGGTCGAAACAGGTTTTCGTCCGTATATCCCCTCGCATTGCAGTGACGTGAATGAAATAAGCCATGCGATACTCTCGGCACAAGCGTTACATGCAGTATAAGTTAGGTTGAAATCAGACACTTATGAAGGGCACTTTACTCTTGAGGCCGAAATATTTTCTCGTCCTATCACCCCTTGCATTGCAGTGAGGCGAATCAAATAAGCCATGTGGCACTCTGTGCGAATGCATCAGATGCAGTGTAGCTTAGGTTGAAATTGGACGGTAATGAAAGGCACTTTACCCTTGTGGCCGAAACTGTTTTTCGTCCATATCTCCCATCCCATTGCAGGGGGTCACTGAAATATTTGACGCGGATCTCCCGGCGTATGCGTTACGTTCACTACAAGTTTCATTGAAGTTGGTCAGTAATGAACGGCACTTGACTCTTGAGGCTGAAACAGTTTTTCGTCCTACCTCCCCTCGCACTGCAGTGGGGTGAATGAAATATGCCATGTGGCACTCTATACGAATGCGTTACGTGCAGTACAATTTAGCCTCAAATGGGTCAGTAATGATGGGCATTTTACCCTTGAGACCGAAAGAGTTTCTAGTCCGTATGTCCCCTCCCATTGCACTGGGGTAACTGAAATACGCGAAATGGCACTCCCTGCGCATGCGCTACGATCCGTGCAAGTTAGGTTGAAGTTGGTCTATAATGAAGGGCACTTTACTCTTCAGTCCCAAACTATTTTTGGTCCGTCTTTCTCCTCCCACTGCAGTGGCGTGACTGAAATATGCCAGGTGGCACCATTTTCGCATGCGTTTCGTGCAGTGTAAGTTACAATGACGTCGGTAAGTAATGAACGGCACTTTGCTCTTGATTCCGCAACAATTTTTCGTCCATATGTCGTCTCGCATTGCAGTGGGGTAACTAAAATATGCGAAATGGCACTCCCTGCGCATGTGCTAAAAGCAGGGCCAGTTAGGTTGAAGTCGATGAATAATGAAGGGCACTTTACTCTAGAGGCCAAAACAAGTTTTCGTCCTATCTCACTTCTCATTAGAGTGGGGTCACTGACATATGCCACGTGACTTTTCGCATCTCCCCCCACTACGCATTGGGTTAACGACATATACACCTGACACTCACTGCTCATGCGTTACGTGCGGTACAATTTAGGTTGAAATCAGTCAGTACTGAAGGGCAATTCACTCTTGAGGCCGAGACAGTTTTTCGTCCGTATCTCTCCTCGCATTGCAGTGCGGAGAATGAAATACGACATGTGGCACTGTCTGCGCATGCCTCACATGCAGTGCAAGATATGTTGGTATCGAACAGTAATGAAGGACACTTTACACTGGAAAGCGAAACGGTTTTTCGTCCTTCTCTCTCCTCGAATTGCATTGGTGTAGCTGAAATATACGAAAAAGGGACTCCCTGAGCATGCGCTACAAGGCGTGTAAGTTAGCTTGAACACGGTCAGTAATGATGGGCACTTTACTCTTGCGGTCGAGACAGTTTTCGCCCGTATCTTTCCTCGCATTGCAGTGGGATGGCTGACATATGCGAGGTGACAATACTTGCGCCTGCGTTACGTGCAGTGCAAGTTTGTCGGTCAGTAATGAAGGGCACTTAAATCTTGAGACAGAAACAGTTTTTCGTACTATCTCCCTTCGTGTAGCAAATGGTAACTGAAATATGACAAATGGCACTCCCTGCCTACCCGCTACAAGTAATGCAAGTTAGCTTGACGTCGATCAATAACGTAGGGCACTTTACTCACGAGGCCGGAAGAGTTTTTCGTCCGTATGTCCCCTCCCATTGCAGGGGGGTGACTACAATTACCCACATGGCACTCCCTGCGCATGCGTTAGGAGCAAGCAAGTCAGGTTGAACTCGGTCAGTAATGAAGGGCGCATTACTCTTGAGGCCGAAACAGTATCTCCACTGGCAATGCAGTGGGGTATCTTAAATATACCACATGGCAATCACTGCGCATGCGCTACGAGCAGTCCAAGTTAGGTTTATGTGGTTCAGTAGCGAAGGTCACATTAACCTAGAGGTCGAAACACTTTTTCGTCCTATATCCCCTCACATTGCAGTCAGGTGACTGAAATATGCCTTGTGGCACGCCCTGCCCATGCGTTACGTGCAGTGTAATTTAGAATGAAGTCGACCAGTAATTAAGGGCTCTCTAATCTTGGGGCCGAAAAAGTTTTTCGTCTGTATCTCCCCTCCCCTTGCGGTGGGGTAAATAACATATGCGATGTGGCACTCCCGGCGCATTCGTCACATGCAATGCAAGTTAGGTTGAAATCGGTCAGTAATGAAAGGCACTTTACTCTTCAGGCCGAAACAGTTTTTAGTACTATCTTCCCTCGCATTGGAGTTGGGTAATTGAAATAGGCGAAATGGCATTCCCTGCGCACGATCTATAAGCCGTGCAATTAAGGTTGATGTCGGTAAGTAATGAAGGGCACTTTACTTCTCTTGCCCAAACAGTTTTTCGTATGTAATTCCCCACGCATTGCAGTGGGGTCACAGGAATATGCCAGGTGACACTCTCTGTGCATGCTTTACGTGCAGTGCAACTTAGTTGGAATCGGTTATTAATGAAGGACACTTTACTCTTGAGGCCGAAACAGTTTTTCGTCCGTATCTCCCCTCGCATTGCAGTGGGGTGAATGAAATATATCACGTTGCACTCTCTGCGCATGTGTCACATGCAAGGCTAGTTAGGTTGAAATCGGAGAGCAATGACGGGCACTATACTCTCGAAGTCGAAACACTCTTTCGTCCTTACCTGAAATATGCGAAATGGCACTCACTGCGCATGTGCTACAAGCCGTGTAAGTTAGGTTGAAACCGGTCAGTAATGAAGCGCACTTTACTCTTGTGGCCGAAGGAGTTTTTCATCCGTATCTCCCCTCGCATTGCAGTGGGGTGACTGAAATAGGCCACATGGCAGTCCGTGTGCATGCGTTGTGTGCAGTGCAAGTTCGATTCAAATCGGTAAGGAATGAAGAGCACTTTACTCTGGAGGCCAAAACAGTTTTTCTATCACATATCCCCTAGCATTGGAGTGGGGTGACTGAAATATGCCACGTGACACCCCCTGCGCATACGTTACAAGCAGTGCAAGTTAGGTTGATGTCGGTCAGTAGTTAAGGGTACTTTACCCTTGAGGTCTAAATAGTTTTTCGTCCGTATCTCCCCTCGCACTGCAGTGGGGTAATTGAAATGTGCGAAATGGCACTCCCTGCGCATGCTCTCCAAGCCGTGCAAGTTAGGTTCAAGTCGGTGGGAAATGAAGGGCACTTTACTCTTGAGGCCGAATCATTTATTCATTCGTATCTCCCTACGAATTGCAGTGGGGTGATTGGAATATGCCTCATGGCACTACCTACGCATGCGCTACAAGCAGCGAACGTTAGGGTGAAGTCGGTGAGTAATGAAGGGCACTTTATTCTTTAGGCCGGAAGAGGTCAAGTGGCACTCCCTGCGTATGCGTTAGGAGCAGGTAAGTTATGTTGAAATCGGTCAGTAATGAAGGGCACATTACTCTTGAGGCCGAAACAGTTTTTATTCCGTATCTCCAATGGCAATGCAGTGGGGTAACTAAAATATGCCACATGGCAACTGCTTTGCATGCGCTACAAGGAGTGCCAGTTAGGTTGATGTCTGTCAGCAACGAAGGACACTTTACCCTTGCGGTCGAAAATGTTTTTCATCCGTATCTCCCCTCGCATTGCAGTGAGGTAACTGAAATATGCGAAATGGATCTCCCTGCGCATGCGTTACGTACAGTGCAAGTTAGGTTGAAATCGGTCAGTAATGAAGGATACTTTACTCTCGTGGCCGAAACAGCTTTTCGACCCTGTCTATTCTACCATTGCATCGGAGCGACTCAAACGTAACTCGTGGTACTCCCTACACACGCACTACAATGTGCGCAAGTTTGGTCGAAATGGGTCATTAACGAAGGTAACTTTACCCTTGTGGCCGGGAAGGTCTTCCGTCCCCGTCTCGACTACCATTGTATTGGGGCTACTCACATATCATATGTGGCACTCCCAACACACGCACTAGAAGCACTGCAACTTTGGTCGAAATCGCTCAGTTACAAATGGCACTTTACGCTTTTGGCCCAAACAATTTTTCGTCCCTGTCTCGACTACCATTGTATCTGGGGGCTCAAACGTCACTCGTGACTCTTACCAAGCACGCACTACAACCGTCACTAGTTTGGTCGAAATCGGTTCCTAACGAAGGGCACTTTAATCTCGTGTCTCAGACAGTTTTCCGTCCCTATCTCCACTACCATGGCATCGGGGCGAGGGAAAACATCCTCTTTGCACTGACTACGGGCGCTATACAATCAGCGCAAAATTTGGTCCAAATCGGTTAGTAAAGAAGGGTACTTTACTCTTGTGGCCGAAACGGTTTTTCGTGCCTATCTCGGCTACCATTGCAGCGTGGCGACTCAAACGTCACACGTAGCTCTCAACGCGAAGGCACCAGAACCAGCCCAAGTTTGGTCGAAATCGGTTAGTAACGAAGGGCACTTTACTCTTCTATCCCAAACAGTTTTTCGTCCCTATCTTGACAACCATGGCATCGGGGCGAATCAAACATCTCTCGTTGCACTGAGTACGGGCGATCTACAAACAGTACAAGTTTGGTACAAATCGGTTAGAAAAGAAGGGTATTTAACTCTTGTAGCCGGAACACCTTCCCGTCACCACCTCGACTTCCATTGCATCGTGGCGACAAAAAACGTCACACGTGGCACTCCCTCCACACGCACTAGAACCACCGCATATTTGGTCGAAATCGGTCGGTAACGAAGGGCATTTAACCCTCGTGGCCGAAACAGTTTTTAGTCCCTAGCTCGACTACCATTGCAGCGGGGATACTCAAACGTCACTCGTGGCACTCCCTAATCACGCACTACAAACTGCGCAAGTTTGGTCGTAATGGTTCACTAAAGAATAGAACTTTTCTCTTGTGGCCGGAACGGTTTTTCCTCCCTATGTCGTCTTATCATTGTATTGGGGCCACTCACACGTCATACATGGCATTCCCTACACACGCACTAGAAGCAAAGGCTGTTTAGTCGAAATCCCTCACAAATGGCACCTTATTCTTGTGACCGAAACAGTTTTTCGTCTCTATGTCGACTACCAAACGACAACTCAAACGTCAATCCTGGCACTTTCTATGGACGCACTACTACCACCGCAATTTTGTTTGAAATTGGTCAGTTACGAAAGCCACTTTACTCTTGCGGCAGAAACAGTTTTTCGCCCCTATCTCGAATACTCTTCCATCGGGGTGACTCAAACGTCACCCGTGGTTCTCCGAACGGACGCACTACAACCAGTGCAAGTTGGTCTTAATCGGCCACTAACGAACGACATTTTACTATAGTGGCCGAAGCAGTTTTTTGTCCCTATCTCGAATACCACTGCATCGGGGCGACTCAAACGTCACTCATTCAAAACCCTACGCACGCGCTACAAGCAGCACAACTTTGGTGGAATATGGTCAGTCACAAAGGGCACTTTACTCTTGAGGCCGAAACAGTTTTTCGTCCCTATTTCTACAGTGGCATGTGTAATTGTATGCTTTCCAAACTGAAGACAAATAACATACTGTACTTTAACATGATGCACACCATTATGACAGTCCTTTGTGGAAGTAATGTTATCATGGAGCAGAACTTCCTGAATCTTGTGAGAGGTGATGTTCCCACGAACATTACAGTCTCTTGTATGTGACGCCGTGCAGTCTGGTAGAACAGCACCAGCATTTCACAGAAACGTTTGTTTCCATCACAGCAGAGGATGAAGCAGTAGACTCACACATAATGGTGCCCCTCTAAAAGACTACACTGCACTACAGCTGACAAGACACTGATTTACCTTGTCTTCTGTCTCAGTCTGAAGTCACTGAGGTCCCAGAAGGCAGTGTGTACAGACAATGACCACACCGTCATTTGTCATCACTTTGAACAGCATTCTGTCACTGTAGCCAGTGAATAAGTAAATTACTTTAAGTGGTAATCCACTTCCTACTGTTCCCACAACAGTTTCTGTCATGAGCAACCCAACTCATTGACATGAAAACACTTCATACAAGGTAATGCTCTCTTTATGCTTCATTAAGCACCACACAGTGAGGGTGACTAGAGGTAAGTGGTTTGCTTCCTGTCCCAGCTTCTTTGCCCTGAGTACAGATTGCATAGGACGCTGGGCTAGCCTCAGGGGTTGTCTAGATGCTTCGAAGATGAGAGAAAAATTTTCCCCTGCCAAAAATTGATGGAAGCTTCCTTGGTCATCCAGCAACAGCGCTGCCTTCTTGCACAGTAAGCAATTGCTCAACAAGTACACAGCCTCCACACATTACATAGAGAATGTACATTCATTCTCAGTTTACAAGTAACCTGAGCCAGATCAGTACCATCTCAAACACTACAAATTATGTAACAGCATGTTAACACCTTCCAACTATGTCTTAGGCCTCCAAACAAATCCCATCCATTCACTTGTGTACAACGATCTATATACTATTTTCCCTACCATTCAGTTTCTCTAACCTACAAAGTATATAATTTCTGAAACAGCCCATGCATGCTACATACACTGCCAATTTGTAATGATGAAAGAACTTGCTGAACACTACATTTCATTATGCAGTGAAGTACCCTATACACTATAAAAATGATGCATGTATTTCACACAATGATTATTACCCTAATTATAGAAATTATAGTTGTACTCTTACCAGTTCCACTACAGTGATGAGGTAAGCAGTCCCTAGGCCCTGTGGAAAAATGTTCACCATGACAGCAGAGACTTCCTTCTCTATATTAACACCAGTGTTCTCTCCATTCCTCTGGTGACATTCCCTACAGAAAAATGTAACAAAGAGCACAGTAATATATCGATTCAACAGGCATACAGAAACATTCTAAGATAACACAAAATTACATTCAAACTTGCAAACCACCACGTACAACAATGACAAAACCTACAACAAGGTATTATTTATACAGCTATAAATGTATATAATACGCTCCCATCCTGTATTACCCAACTCCAACATAATAAGGTACAGTTCAGAAATGCACTAAAGAAATATCTTCTTATGCATGCTTTTTATACTGTTGAGGAATTTTTATCTCAATAGTTATAAGGTAGTCTATTTTGGGACAAATGTTATTACATTACATATATTGTGTTACTGCTATAATTATTTTTTAACTAATAAGACATATGTTCGACTAACAGAATTGTCTTCTTGCTTGTGTTGTGTTGTTGTCCTGTATTGTGATGTGCTGCGATATTGTTTTGAATTTCTATGTTACTGTTTTATGTATTGTTGGTGGTTGTGCCAAGTTTCATATCCAGCAGTCTTTGACTGATATTGGATCAATGGACTGTGTTTATGTAAATGTAAATGTAAACAGCAGTTTCACATTTTCATGACTTGGTCAATTTGGTCATTCCAATCTCTAGGTTAGGTTGGGTTAGGCTATGTTAGGCTAGGTTAGGACAGGCCAGGCTAGGCCTGACTAGGCTAGCTAAGCTAAGCTAAGCTAGGCCAGGTTGTCTGTTTGTCTGTTTGTTTGTTTGTTTGTTTGTTTGTTTGTTTGTTTGTTTGTTTGTTCACTTATTTATTGGCAGAAGGTAAGGGTGTCCAACTGAACCTTGCAACCATAATTTGCTCATTCATAAGTGTGAGTGTGGTGGGGAAAGGAGGGAGTTATTGTGGTTACAAGAGTTATGGCTTGAATTTAACCCCTCATCTCTATCAATTATCCCTATTTTGGTTGAAGGTATAAATTATGTTCCAAATCTTAAATCTTGAGATATGGTTGGCAGTAGGCTGCAATTTGTAGCAAGGTGGGTGAGCATGACAATCCACTTGATGCCACGTTTTCTATACAGTTCTTAGTGGAAGACATGTTATCATGGAGTGGAACTACATGCATCTTGCGAGATGTGATGTTCTCATCAAAATTGGCGTCTTCTTGTATTGACAGCGTGCAGTCCGGTAAAACAGCAGCAATGTTTCACAGAAACCTTTGGTTCCAACAGGGAAGAAGTTTGAGGCAGTAGACTCATCTGTAATGGTGCCTCTCTACCAGAATACACTGTGCAACAGCTGACAAGACAGTGATCTTCCTGCATCTTCTTCCTCAATCTGAAGTCACTGAGGTCCCAGACAATATTGTGCACAGACAACAACCACACAGTCATTGTTCATCCCTTGGAATGGCTTTCTGTCACTATTGCCTACGAACAAGTACATTATTTTAAATGGTAATCCACCTTCTATTATTCACACAACAGTTTGTGCTGTAAGCAACAGAACTCAGTAACATGAAAACACTTCATATGAGGTAAAGCTGTCTGCATGTTTCATTAAACAACACATAGTGAAGAGGGGTGTAAAGGTACAGCACATACAGCTCCACATATTCTTAACCCTGGCACTAGACAGAAGTTTGTGTTTTGCTTCTTGACCCAGCAGCTTCACCATGAGTATGGACTAAATGGGAGCCTGGGCTGGCCTCAGAGTTTGGATGCTTTGAAGATAAGAGAAAACTTATTCCTGCCAAAAGTTGACAGATTATATTTTGGCCATGCAGCCCACAGCACTGCTCTCTTGTCAAGCAAGAAGTTGCCCAACAAGCTTCCCACATTACATAGCAAATGAACATTCATTCTGGGTTTACAAGTGCCCTGGGCCAGATCAATCCCATTAGCAACATCACACCTTATATAAGATGGTGTTACTATCTTCCACCTGTGTCTATGCCTCCCAAATACTCTCTTCCATTGAGCTGTGAACAATGATCTGTGTACTATTTTCGCTTTCATCCATGTTCTCTGACCTACAAAGCACATAATTTCTGAACCCTCCTATGCATGCTACCTGCCATGCCAATCCCTTGCTTCTTAATTTTGTAACCTTGCTATTATTTGGTGAACACTACATTTTGTTATGCAGTGCAGTGCATTATCAACTGTAATAATATAATGCATGTACTTCACACAATGTCCACTATTTTTAAATTATAAAAATTATACTCACATACTTCCAGGACAGTAGTGTGGTAAGTATCCCTTAATCCCTGTGGCAAAAGATTCACCATGACATCAAAGAGTTCCTTCTCTTCGTTAATGCCAATGTTCTCTCCTGCTCCTCTGGTGAATTTTACTGTAGAAAAATATGATACAATATGATTAGGTGGACAGAGAGGAAAATTCTGTGGTAAGACTGGAATATAGTCACTCTCATCAAACACCAGCAATAACTCATTAGAACAGTGACTTCTAGCCTTTTCAACATTTGGTCATTTTGGTCATTTATGTCATTTAGGTCATTAGGTCTTTAGGTTACGATAGGTTAGGTTAGGCTATTTATTTATTTATTTATTTATCTGTATTTAATTCAAATGTTTTTATGATGTTCTGTCTTATAATGCAGAGTTTAAGTGGGCTAAAATTAGGTTTTTAAGCCCTAGTTTGCTAGACAAAAATATAAAGATTAAAATATGCATACCTATAATTTTACCGGTTGTTTTGTATAGGTGTTAAACCGGGTCCCTCAAATTGAGGGAAGTACATGGGCTGAGGGTGTTCGAGAATATGGGGCTGAGGAAGATATTTGGGCCTAGGTAACTGTGGAGTTGAGCAGACTGAATGATGAGAAGCTTCATGATCGTCCTCCGCAGCAAATACATCCTCCTTAGGGTATTCAAATGAAGAAGAATGAGATAGGCACGACACAGCACAGGAAGGGGAGGAAAGAAGATGTGTACACATGCTTTGGTGAGGAAACCTGATGGAAATACAACTTGGAAAACCTAGGAATAAACGGGAGGATAATATTAAAATGGATCTTCAAGAAATGAGATGGAGGCCTGGACTAGATTGATCTGGCTCAAGATAGGGACTGTTGGCAGGCTCTTATGAATGTGGTAATGAACCTTCGGATTGCATAAAATGTGGGGAATTTCTTGACTAGCTGAGGACCTGTTAGCTTCTCAAGGAATCGGCTCCATGGAGTTATCTATCTATTTATTTATTTATTTATTTACTTATTTATTTATCTGTGTTTTTTTGGCAGCCAGGATGGTGTAATCGATGCAGCAACTAGGCTACTGGACAGCCAAGAAATTGTAGTTCCATGCTCAGCAGAGGCAGGACGATTTTCTCTTGCTCAAGGTGTCCAGACAAACTCTGGGACCTATCCAGTCTCCTCTTCACTAAGTACCCGGGCTCTTCCCAAGGAGACGAGACCAAATTTTTGAGCCAATGAAAGGAAATTCAGTAAATAATTACGATTGTTTAATGTTCATAATTTCTGTCAGGGGCGATCACTGTGATTATTCATCCCAGGCACCTGAAAACCTAGCTAGGCTACTGCACAGAGGCAACTTCTCTAGTTTATTTAACAGTGTGTAAGGATAATGTCATGGCTTAAATTAAAGTATTATCTTGGTAACTTATTACAGTTATTTCACAGAATTTAAAAAAAGGATTGCATATATGTGACCCTGAATAAAGAAAATCACTTAACATGATAAAAACACTTGATAACAATGAACAGGTTGATAATTATCAGGTGATTACAAGACCGCTAAGACAAGAAATGATAATTTCAGATTAAGCTTTGTGTACAGAACTGTAAGCAATTCATACAAGAAAAATTAAAAGTCCAATTTAGGAGGAAGGAACCAATTACAAGCAAAATATGCATTAATGGCAAGATACTGCAACTAATTATTACTTTTAATTACTAGGAATATAATATATCCTAATAGGGATTCGATTCCAGGCCGATGTAAAAGATACCTCTTTTCTCCAAATTGTCCCGACCAGCTCAGGGGCCCACACAGCCTCGTATCCAACAGATACTGCGAAGCCTATCCAGATGTAACGTTGCCATAGGATGAATATGACCACATGCCTCCATCCTGTGCTGAGGTTAGAATGCAAGACGCCATACCTATGCTACCCCATATGCCTTCATGTCGTTACATGATTAAACACAGCGAAAGCTTGGAATATTATTTAAATTGTCATGACAGAGAAAAGATTTTGAACATATAAGCTGCTACTTTTGTCAAAATACTACATATTATGATCAGACCTTCAAACCATTACCAGTTTCTAGGGATAGAACAATACAAATTTATATGTGAATCATGGACATTAAGAAGTGATTAGATAAGACTGATATCAGGAGAAATGTGTTTACTACGGCAGTGGGTGGTCTGTTGAACTGTACAAGATATTGAGAAATCATGAAAGCATAGACATGAAAATGTGAGCCAAAAAGAAATAAACGTTTGCACGACGTTTGAAATTATGAACGATTCAAGTGTGTAATGTCTGTAATAGGTCTGAGTAGGCCTACTATGAGAAAGGATGATGACGAATGTCTACTGCTGGACACCCACTAACCCTGTTCGTGCAGATAAAAATTACAGTTTAAAGTCTCATTCACAGCAAGAACAGCAGCATTATCTCTATAGCTCTTGATGTTCTCTATTTTCAACACACACAAAAGAATACTGATTACATATTTTGATTTAAATCATATGTGTCACAATACACAAGACAAAAAGTGAAATTTTCAGTTAATTTTAGTGTGTGGCTGGGCAGTTTAAGAAATGGTTAGTAAACAGAACACTTGGTCCTATGTGGCAGAATGTAAAAGGATGGTGTAAAATGTGTAATATGTAATATTTTACACCATCCAGCTCCATAATTTGTACTTTTGACCCAACTTGTATTTTTAGGGTAAAATCAGTGGAGAAAAACTGGGCAGGATATGGAGCTCACTTGTAACAGGACAACACAGAAAATTCCTTAAAATGCACTCCGTAATTTGTACTTTCCCTCGATACTGGTATGGTAAAATCAATGTGGATGAAATGGGGAGAATACGAAGCATGTATGGAGAAATGAGAAATGTATACAAAACTCTGATCAGTTATCCAAGGTAAAATCCACCCAGAAGATCAGGCATAGATGGGATTTTAACATTTAAATCAGCTGACTCACAATAGGATCCACTGGTGATCTTGTGAGTACGGTAACAATTTCAGCTCCACTGGCAAAATTTCTGGACCAACTACGTGACCATCACCTTCTAAATGAGGATTCTTTGTTAACTCTTTAAAATATCGTGGTCATTATATGCACAGCACTTGCTTTAACATATTGAAGATGTATAAAGCATACCTGCATGGGCATAATGAATTTCAGATGATCCATGGAAATCAAGCTCTTCAGTAAACTGAATAATGAATAACAATACCGTCATATGCAATTATCTCATAACGTTGCATTTCTACCACGTACATCCTTAATCACCAATAAAAATTCCACACTTCTCTTGGGACTACCCAACCAATTTTAACATATATCCAAGACATTTCAGGCTATTCCCACCATTATCAATATGTCCAGAATAATACAAGTATGAAAGGCTTACAGATAACTCTATGAGAAGAGCACATTGTGACAGTCATGGCTAAACCTTTGACACCTCCACTTGTGTTACTCTGAACTCTGTAATGGTCAAGATGGGCTAAAATGTTCAGTGCTGATGGGAGAGGCAAGTGAGGAAGTCAACACAAATTACCAGGGCCCAATTATGTTGCATATGTTTTTGTCCTTCTCGGTAGTATCATTATTTGTCGATTTACAAATTAACCCTTTCAGACGAAGCCCAAGTCACTCTGCAAATGAGGGGCAAAGATTTTTAGCTGGTCCACCTTTGCCCACGGGCCCAAAGAAATTTTTTCACCTTCACACGAAACCACTCTCGGCAGCCTTGGAAACATTTTGGAAACACAGTGAAGATAGCCGGAATTTCGGTCCAAGCATTTTAATTTCAACTTCAATTTCAATTTCAATGTGTTCAATGTGTTACAATTTATATTAGGTTTTCACTCGCCACATTTAAAGAAAGTGCTAGAAATGATTTCTTCTGTCTAGCACACACATATCACATCTTACAATGATGGTGCTCATTGCACAACAGAGTAAGCTGACGGTAAGTTATCAAATAATAATATTGTTCATAACCTGGAATATCACAGAGATAAAGGTTAGTAATAATGGGATCCTTTACCATTACTTCTCATAAATGCTGTCATGCCTTTAGTCACACTATTTCGCCTTTTCATCTTCATGTATTGAAAGTGAAGATCCTACTAGCCTTAATTCAGATCCATGAACAAATCAAGTGCCATGAATAGTGTTGAGGCTGGTCATCCCTGTTCTATGTAACATTTATTGTGACACAATAGAACAGAGTTTGACACTTTTACTTTTACCACAAGTCAGTACTTTATCATATTTACTGTCGAATAATCAGAAAGATAAACCACTTCAACAGAAGTTTTCGCTACATAAGCACCTTAGAACACATGTGGACAGATTAGTTTGTGTCCAGAAATCATGTTGCTGCTGCAGGGTATTGGGTCAGCAGTGCTGATACTCACACTCAGTGTGGTAATAAAAGCCACCTCTTTAACAGGTAAGTATAACTTAGGAACTAACAAGATAGGCAATATACGTATACTGTAACACTGTAGCACATTTGCATAAACTTATAGCCTAGTACAACTTCACTCGAATTTGTCACCGGAAAACAAAGTTCCTTGTATTGTTGTTGAGCTAAACATTGTTGTCGTGGTAACTGAACAATGTGTTCCCTTTGTACTGTAGATCTACATGTCTCTGGCAGCAATATAAGTACTGAACAAAGCGCTGCCACTGAGATGTAACAACGTGATGTCTTTAGCATAATGTTTATACCTGCTCGGCTATCCTGACAGCCTGACACCATTTCCCACAAAGAGAACACTTTTATGGCAATTTAGTGTCACCAGCAACAATGAAATGTACTTAGGTATTCATGTAAAGTGTTCCATATTTTTTGCCCAGTTTTAACCAAATTTGGATTTTCTTGGCAGATTTTGATAAAAGTTCCAAACGAAAATCCATCCAGATAGAGCCACACTGATAGATGCTGACAGGACAGACAGAAACGACGAAGCTATAAGATGCTTTTATCAACAATGCAAAAGCCCCTAAAAACAAATACCATGGAGCAGATTCCTTCTTTAAAAGCTAACAGTTGCTCAGCTAGTCAGAAATTTCCCATGTTTTATGGAGCAGGAACTTTTTTCTATACACACGCTGTGACTCTGAATAATAGAAGTTTATTTGAATTAACAACAGCCTTTCTACATCTTATATAATCATTCACCAGTCATAGGCATTTTGACACTTAATTCGCATCACCATCATCATCATCATCATCATCATCATCATCATCATCATCATCATCATCATCAGCGATGTACTTGGTCAGCCTTAGTCACCATTGAGGTGGGGGTTGGGGCGATTGGAAGCAGGGGAGGGGGGGCAATCACAATGAATGAAGATGACCAGATAATTTAGCCAGTTACTGTGGTCATGTTGACAGACACACATAATATGGTTTTAATGAATCAATTACATTACTATATTTGGATTTTATATACATTAACCCTTTAAAGACGAAGCGTATCTGTTTTATATAAGGACTCAGTCCGTACCGCGCTGTAAACACTCTCCACTTTGGTCATAAAAACCAGTCTCTTAATGTTTTATAAGGCAAAAGTTGCTGTTTGTTTTGAGATCCATACAAAACACATAAACGCAATGTGGGTACCACGTAGAATTTTTTAATGTTAAACCTGGCCGCATGTAAATTTACCACTAGGCTTTAAAAGGTTAAAGCAGTCTCGTTTGGAAGGCATGACTGTCTTGTTTTCAAGTGACTACTCAATATTTACCACATGGCACAGTGTTGATGTGTTTTTGCATAAGTCAGAGAGGTCAGTGGGATCTGACAAAGGCATATGTTGAGAGACAGTCTTTTAGCTTTATCTATATATAAATCTTTAAAAACACAGGCTTGCTCACGATGAATAAACATTCCCAAAGTGTGGAACATTCAAAGTTTGGTCACAACAGGCAGATGTACAGAAGCTGCATAACTGCAAGCACATCATGTTAGATTGGCCTAACAATATTAACTAACCCTTAATTAAAGTCAAAATTTACAGCTAAACTCAGAACAGAACAACCGATTCAGGAATGAATACATTTGAACCAGTAGAAGTAACATGGATTAACCAAGGAAAATAAGCACAGACCAACACCCATAAAAATGGAACAAGCCTGGAATGGCTTATACCCTGGTGCTGGTTTTAGTAATTACATTAACTTAATTATAACACCATTCTTCAGGAAACTTACTTCATGCAACAAAATGCTGTTGCCCACACGGCAATTACTCTGTGACCGCACTAAACAAGGTACTCAGAAAATGACTGATAAGAAACAGAGTGTGATTCTAGATCTCCTGATCTGAATATGTGAGATTACTATTTTTGGTGGAATACTGAAAGATAAAGTGTGTCAGTTTGTCATAACTTCATTCTCACAACATTTCCATGGACACCTGCAGTTTCCGCACACATACACACTCAAAAATTGCAGCTACATGTTTGAAATGTTGTCAGCTGAAGGATAAAGATGTAATTAAATTCTCTACTTTAACAAAACACAGAACAGAGTTAGGAATGAAGAGGGAGAGAAGGACAGACCAAGAAAGGGATGAAAGTGTAAAGATATGAAAGAAAAGGTTCCACGTTGAATTTCAATGTGCCTTTCCCATTAGTAAATCAAAGCATGAGTAAGTGTGTTTTAATTACACTATGCCAAGTTAAATACATCCGTGTGTAACCTTTTTGTCTTATTTTTCAGAGGCAGAAGAACAGATGAGGGCTGAGTTGTTACACGGGTTCAGACAATTTGATGAAACTAAGGAACTTACACCAGAGCTCTCTGCAATAATGAAAAAAATGCCGCTGTCTTCTGTCTTTGGTATGACACCATCAAGCAGATCAACTGCAACACGTGGAAATCTCATATGTCCAGCTTGCATTGCAGCAGTTGAGGTTATGGGGCTTTACATAGATACTCATACAAGAGATGAAGTCGTCCAACTTGTAGTTTTAGTGTGTACTCTGGTAACAGAATATAATGAAGACGTATGTACTGCAGCTATTGAACTACACATGGTAACTGAATTTCATACATAAAATGTATATTATCATTTCTCATATAACATATTTAAGTTTTCAGACTTTCATGGTGTTGATAGTGTTCATGTTGTGGTCTTCTGGGTTGTGTCACCTTATAGTATCTCAGATGGATGCTGTTCTGGTGGAACACATTTCCTCCATCTTCAGGATTGAAATGATTAGGTTAATGATGTGACTACATTACAAATACAAGCTACAAGGAGCTTTGTCACTCAGATGTGCAAGGATGGAGGATGCAGTCTACTCCAAGGCAAACTTTTCCAATAGAAAATAAGGTCAATTTCAGTCCAAGCCAACATTTAGCTGCACAAATTAAGATAGGGTCTAGTCCAAGCCAATACAGTAGCATTCCTTTAATCCTGAAACCGATAATCCATAAATCCTGACACTTTGACAATTGAGGAAAATATTCCCAAATTCAGAAGTTCTGGCATAAATAATTTACTGATCCATGGTCTCCTAGTCCTCCAGCATTCCTAGTAGAAACAGAAGATATTCCACAAACCACAAAAGGGTACTCTGACCCCTCTGCACAAGCAGGTGAAGTATACAACCAAATGGAATACCAATTTATTAGTTGTGTGGCCCAAATATAGGAGCAGTAACAAAAAATTACCTGTAAGAACTTAGGTCAGTAGAGGTACTGTTTAATAATGTGGCGTTATGGGCACCAGATTGAAGGAATTCTACTGTATTTACCTATAAAACTATACCAAATACTTCCCACACACACTATAATCAAACCACATTTTCCAGGTTATTCTGAATTCAGTTAAAATCTCACACAACCCTTCTCTCCAGACAGACCCCACAGGCTTTCCTGAAGTCTGGAAACAGCCAATGTACTGATCCAGTATATTCCCCTTTATTTTTCTAATATGTTTCAAATTCAAGTGGTCTGAATAATAACTGATCTATTCTAAAACAAACCACACCAATCATTATAAATCATTTCATTCAAAATTCCCTTAATCTAACCAAATTATTGTATAAAGGCAAGACAAGGGAGCTTTGGAAGAAATTACCACAGTTAGTTTGGACTCTTATTCCATACATATGAACAATAATTAATTCTTATCACTGACAGGACAATTCGCTTTTATTCCAAATAGTTAATATAAAGTTCATGCCCTTCTCAGTGCAATATCCTACTAACTACTTGAACACATAATTGTTCCACTTCAATTAAACCAATATCTGGAGACCCACGATGTTCGTCTTTCTCAGAGGCATATCATCAAAAATTAACACCTGTTTGAACATTCAGTTGTGTACCACAGACTTCTATGGCCCCACATCTACAGTATGAAGTGAATCTGAAAGCAAACCACCACTACAGCTTCTGAAGTTACTTTATACATTTTTACAGAAATTCTCGATATTTTTGTTTTCACTGCTTCTTTCTACATTGCCAACTTCATGTTTTAGATATTCTCTCTTACGGTTCACAAAATTTGACTATTTGTGTTTTTAGGCTGCTACATTTGCAGCCATCACATTCTACCACCCATTTGATCCACTAACCTACCACTGGCTTATTCCCACAAACTTTGCAATATTCTGAAATCTGGTCATCTGAGTGACTTCACAGATACTTTTTCCAACACTTTAATGTCAATTTCCCAACTTTTGTAATTTCTGCTAGTTTTTCAGAAACTGTATACCTGTTTGGAATTTTAATCCAAAAATGAAAAGTAAAAGTTTTCCCTATTTTTTATGAAACAGGCCATTAAAAATGTAGCATGTATGTTCCACTCCTTTTCTCTAAGAGTTACATTCTGTGCCCAAGTGTTTAGTTTAAGCACAGAATGCCTTCAATTAAATACAATAAAAATAATACTAACCAACAGGGCTAAAAAATGCCACTTATTTACTCATCCAAAGCAAGTAAAAAAATCAATGTCAATGCCTGGAAAAATATTTGAATTTATCAGCTGATATTCTCTTCCCCTCATGGTTCTTATTTTGCTACAGATGTTGAATGACTTATCTGAACAGTAATTGATACATATCACACAACGCTACAAGGAACCATGTTATACATTTATTCATAGTTTATTTAACAATGCTGTTAGTAACTAAAATCATACAGCATCAAATCAACAGATCACTGTGAATAATATATGTACTGGAAAAAGAATGTAGAAGGAAATGGCCGTGGTCGAATTGAAGGTGCTACACTGGCATTTGTTAGTACGAACTGGGTAAAACCACTAAAGACTCAGACAGGACAGTCTATACCCTGACCAAGATTAAGCAGATACTTTCTGAATATAAGACAGAAGCATCACTGTTTCAGAATAGCTCAGTTTTGTGTCTCCTCTGTATGTGAAGATGAAGAGTTCGGTACAGAGTAATTACAGTGGCATGGACAGGTGCCATTTCTTGTGTGCAGAAATGTCTGGTAGCATAAATTCTGTCTACTGGTGAGCTCAGCCAACACTACTTTATCACTGCTTGTTCACTCACCACATAGTCTGTCTTACAGCATGTCCATAGCCTCTTTCCAAGCAAGTTCTCTACAGAATGCAATCTAGTGATTCCCCTTTCAATTTCCAATAACATCTCATTTCCTTAAGGTCATCCAGTAGTTGCTTACTTGATCTTCCTCATCTTTCCATCACTTCTATCCTTCCTTCCATCTTTCCTTCAGTAACATGTTTCAGATGGTTGCTCCTACATGAGATGTCACCAATCCAGTTAGCCTCCTTCTTTTTCTTGTATGTATGATATTAGGAAATTTACCATGTAGAACTCCAGTCACCCATTACACACATTGCCAAATGTCAACTGTTAATTTTCATAATCTTACACATTTTACAGGATACAATACTGTACATATATAAGAACACCAACCCTCTTCCTCCTGGCCAAGTCTGTGGAATCGTGCTTCAAGACTATGACTGTTCAACAGATGAGCCTAGTCTTAACTGGACTATAAATATTGATTATGGGCCCAAACAAGAAGTAAAGAAAACTGACAACAGGAAAGCAGATGCACAGGTAAATTTATGCATGTAAAATTACTAACAGGTGAAGTTCAAAGGTAAGCAGTAGAAGCAGCAGCAGCAGCAGCAGCAGCAGCAGCAACAGCAACAGCAACAACAACAACAACAACAACAACAACAACAACAACAACAACAACAACAACAACAACAACAACAACATCATCATCATCATCATCATCATCATCATCATCATCATCTAAACAAAATAAAAGGTGAGACATTACTGATTAGGATCCAGTTAACAGGCATACAAAATGCAATGTTATAGGACTTAAACGAGTACTGGAGAATTGACAAATATGTCCCATCGCACAGGTCTTTTAAGCACAAAATTCAAATAAAAGTATTTAAGATTTCAGTTTCCACCTCACAGAAGAAACACCAAATAACAATTATGAAGACCAATGGGTTAATACTGCTTAGAAACATGTGAAAGGCATGTTGTTATATATCCATGCTGTAGGTACGCCGAATGCTGTAGAATGCACTGAACTCAAACAGAATCTTCTGTGCTCAATAAGTAGCAAGAATACAATAGTCCAGTTCAGAAGTAATAAGTCTGTTAATACTTTTAAAATATGCACTAAAGGTTTCAATATATCCTCATTATTATTAATTTGTCTACATACCACATTAGGAAACCTGTGACCTTTGGGTTGTTTCTTGGTACAGTGTACTTAATTTCTAGTACATCTGAACAACAGTACTACATTAACACAGGGTTATAGCAGCACAACATGGTGTTGTGTTATGTTTGTATCTCCTACTCCAAATTGCTTGCCCTATAGCTCACAGAGATGTGACCATAATTTTGGTATGCTCTGCACGAACATGTTTGATACTTCTCAATCAGGGTGTCAACTTTCACACACTAGTACTGCTGCGTTGAATAATATGTAACTCTATGCAAAAATTGCTTCACTATTGCCATGAGCAAATTAAGCAGCAGCAGCAACACAATCATTCTGGGCAGTGACATTCTATTGCTGCATTAAATGCTGTATGCAGTACCTAAGGCAGTTTCCTGGCATTTCTTGTGGAAGTGAAAGTGCTGATTTTTTATTTTGACCTAATGTGTCAGTACTACTACTCAAATATGCATGATGCTATACAACTGAAATGTGGTTGACAGTTTGATGAGACACTTAACTTCCTGACTCTTTCACCAGAAAAGTGGAGATGGGATAGCATAGTCAGAATACCGACTAGGCTATGGGCTGGGCGATCCTGGGTTTGAATCCCAGAAGGGGCAAGAGATTTACCTCTACTCCAAAACGTCCAGACCAGCTCCCCTGCTCATCCAGCCTCATATTCAATGGGTAATAAAGGCCCTGTCTTAGGCGTAAAGAGGCCAGGGTGGAAGGCTGACCATGCACCTCCATCTAGTGCCAACATAAAGAATGAGCAGAGTTATATCCCTGTTCCCCCCTACATGCCTTCATGCAGCATATAGTGACAACTCAACCTTTATGACCAGCCAAGTGCCAGGTCAAAGAGATGAGATCCTTAAATTAAGGATCAAGAATGTGATACTGTGTTGTCTTGTCAGTGTTACAACACATGTGAATGGATGTTAACAGATAAGCGTGGTGAAACAATGGTGGCTTTATGATTAACATTGTAAAACCAAAAAATCTTGGAAAAAATGCTATTCTGTCCACCACAGATCACAACAAAGATTGCGACTGAGGTTCGAGAATAAGAAGCCAACATCTAACTGCTTCAGCTACAACAAGGCTAATTGCCAAGACATTTTTTGAAACTTATTTTCAGGCTGCCGATCCTCTGAAAATTGTTCATATGACAGACATCCACTACAATCCAACAAACTCACCAGATGATAATACAGATCCACAGATGCAAGCTTTTGAAGATACCCTGCAACAAATTAAGACAACAAATCAGGTAACGACTCCTTCCTTTCACTATAAAATAAACTAGAACTGGATAGTTAAGAAAGATGACAGGAGCAGTTGGAAGAATGGAGTCCAAATGTACACAATTACAACCAAATTTAGTGAATGAGTTCAAGAATAAATCTGCACATTATATCATAATGTTTTAATAACTGTTACCTACATTTTGAACCTAATATTCTTTTGACCCCTGGCTCCTGCATACATTTTCTTGGGTATGATAGGCCTATATACGAGAAAACTCTGTTTAACATTGTAAAATTCTTCAGTAAGGGCTATATGTAGAGTGAGTAGAGACTTCAGAGCCAGTTCACTCCACTTATGTAAGTTCAGCAGGCTTTCTGCGCAAGCTGTCAAAAGACACTTCCATGCTACATACGCAGCAATCACTGCATTCACATCTTTGTGTTGCAGTTTTAAATTCAATGTTAAAATAAATACCTATTTAATCTGCAAATTGTAAGAATATAATTTATAATGAACAAAGATACATTCAATTTCATTTCCAATGAGCAATACGCTAGTATTTAACAAAACAAACATAAAAAATTTCAAACCAATAAATGCCACTGAAATTACCAAGGCTTCAACAACTTTAACCAATACAGCCAAATACTACTGTATTGTGGAAAGTGAGGTCATGTAATCTGTTGGATATGTAGGCCTACTCATGTTTTGGAGGAATGTGCTACATCCATCTTCAGGGTACACTCCTATTCTGAATGGGGAGCAGGAGGTTCCTCCACAACATTGACATTCATCTATCGGAATATAAGGTGTCCCACCCCACACAACATTTGGCCCTAATCCTCACAGTTACCATCACGATAATCTAAAATTTTACACAATATAGATGAGCTGGGACATCACTTTCCAGTTAAACTTGAGTCAGAAAGAATCCTAAATAACTGACTGTAATGGCAGACATTTAAGACACACTCTGCAGTGTCATAAAACTAATAAAGATTAAAAAACAGTATTAACAGATAATTTTAACAATCTTATATTCACAGAAACTTGATTATATCTACATAACTGGAGATCTTGTGGGCCATGCAGTGTGGAATACTACTATTCCATTGAATGCTGATATAATAAAAGCTATTACAAGAAAAGTACAAGAATACTTCCCAAACACACCTTTGTATCAAGTTCTTGGAAACCATGAACCAAGTCCAATAAATCAGTGAGTACTTCTTTCTTCTTCTGTTATTGCCACAATGTCTTCATTATTTTAATTTACTGACTTACAAGATGTTGCTTTATGCTTAACATTTAAACACAGAAAATTTTTATTACAGACATATAAACAAACACAGAAGTTACTTTGCTTTATGTTCAGGTAAAGTGGCTGTTCTAACTGATTGAACAAACAAACAAATTTGTCGCTAACATAATACAAAGCTTTAATATTCCTAACATGACAGCTTATAATTGAGTCCCACTGTAACCCAGTCACATGCAATAAAACCTTACACACAATTTCTTGAAGATTCAGTTTAATAATAATACACTTCAATCTACTTCTTGTTTTTTCAAGATGTATTTCCAGGAAAAATGTGAATGCTTCACATATATCCTACATGCCCATAGTACTACAACACATTCTGAAATTACATGTTTTCACATGTACTTCGTTCTCATCCAAGAAGTCACTTCCATGAGGTTTTCTTATTTCTTCATTCCCCACATAAATGTTACATGCTAATGAAATTTAACTAATACAGTGATTTTGCAGGAACTGTATAAATTATGTCCATTAAAACTTCCCTTACCTACCCAGTTAATGTTAAACCCAGATTCCATCCCTGATACTCTGTTTTCAGATACTGTACTTGCAATGTTAAGTTTCCAGCCTTGGTCAAGGGACTATATTTTACAACTGTAAAAAGCAACATACTACATACTGTTTCAGTTGGCCAGTACAATAAAAATGAGTTTCTTCCATTTATTCAGTGACAGTCTGAGAGTCAAACTATGGGAACTTACTGTACTAGAGTCCTTGCTATTTTATAACTTAACAGGGTTAGAATGACACATCCAGCAGGAACACAAAGATAATATACTGTAGAATGAATTTAATTTTTGCAACTAAACTCACATGACTTAAGCAAAAATCTATTAAGACTACCAACAGTAGGTTTACTTTCTTGACTTCATATCTTGTTATGACCATTATTTCTTTGATACATCACCAACAATGTGACAGAAGCACTGTACACAAAAGTTTGTGGGGCAATTGGCTTGTTGTATGGGGTGCAGCAGTGCTGATTGAATATATTATTTCATTGCAGGTTTGCACCATACAATATTACTGATGAAACAGTTTCCACAAAATGGTTATATGAACTGGCATACAATCTGTGGTCTGACTGGTTGCCAGAGGAAACCAAAGAAACTGTCCTACGAGGAGGGTATTACACTGTACTGGTAAAACCTGGTTTCCGAATTATAGGTCTCAACAGTAACTTCTGCTACATCCAAAACTGGTAAATTATCAGAATCAAAGCTATATTTAAGTGATTAACTTCATGCACACCTGTAGTGTAACTTCAGAAACATAAGTATCACTCAAACTATCTTATGGAACATGTTCAAACTTACTGCATAGATACTTATATCTGTCTTGAACATGATAAACTTCAAGACGGGACTATTTGATGCACTGTATGCTATATGTAGAAGAATTTATGAACTACTGTATCCAGCAGCAGGGATACCATCATTATAGATCGCCCAGCCTTCACCACCTTAACTTCATGAGCAGATACTCAGCCCTTATAAGCACTCTCCACACATTTAGACAGGGTAATAAACGAAACAAAGGGTTTTTGCTTTGACATTACTGGATTTGCCAACATGTACAAAAATAGAATATATGGGTAAAATGGCTAGTAGCAACAAATCTTGTTGCTACTAACCATTTTACCTATATAACATTTTGCATCATTGTATGAAACAGATATATAAATCTCCGGCAGGGTCACAAATCCAGGGTACCAGATCTCCGTGGCATATAGAAATTCAGTAGAACTGCCTAGAATTATTTTATCCCCCCCTTTTTCTATAAATCTGAGCTGAACAGTAATTGTGGAACAGAGCTGCACAACTCTGGCAGCAAACTATCTTTATTTTTTAACCCTGCTTTATACTAACTCTGCCACAGAACTGCTCATATGTGTTAGCAGACAATCTTGACACCAAAATCTTTATCAGTCATTCATGTCAAGTAACATAGACTATGGCGAATGGCTGGTGGACATTTGGTTTACAATACCATTAAGTGGCAAAGAGTTGGCTATGTGATGACTGGAATGTGCAGACCAATCCACATGGCTCACCAAATACCCCAGTCGTGAAAAATTATCAGGCTCACATTTACAATAAAAATTTGCCCTGCTCACCTATGCTGTACAATTGTGCGACCACTACAACCACGTACCTGGAAATAAAATTAATTCTCCAATGATGAAGGCACAAGACACAAAGACAGCTCTCCTATGCACACATTCTATATGGGTATCCTATCATTTTCAATATTTACATACTCTCTGCCAACAAACTGTAAACACTATCCTTCCTTCAGGGTCAGAATGGTTAATTTCGCAGTTTTCCATTGCATATTGTCTGAAAAATATAAAAAAATAGATAGTTCTGAATGATTATTTATTAAATGTATGGAAGGCAATGGTAATGTAATATTTCCTATGCAGTACATAGTTACAGTTCTGAAAACCATGATGCAGTTCAACTTCTTATTTAAAAGCAAGTTACCCAGGATCAGCATTTAGTCATCACAACATAAGTATACACAACTTGCTGTGTCCATTGTAGTGAGCAATACATTAAGAACACAGTCCTCTGGGACACAATGCTGTGTTTGGCAGCTACCAACACTTTAGAGCATGGGTCTCCAACCCGCACGCTGCGCACCGCATGCGCAAGGTTGTGTTATGTGGCCTATGGCCACATTCATAAACTATACGTACACTATAAAAATGAAATAATAATGCACTTGTCTTTAGTTACAATAAACCCACGCGACCCATCCACTTGGAAGTACAGCATGACCTTGAGAGAAATGTTTTCGTGTTTAAGATTTTTATCAACATAATATTTCCTCTTATTAAGACAGTTAACATAATATAATAATATTGCATTTTTGTAATAGAACTCCATAATATGTATCATTTCTCAATTTAGGTAGATAGGTGTACCATATACTGTGATTTTTACAAGTGCGGCCCGCAAGCCAGTTCACAAAAACAGCTGTGGCCCTTTGCGAAAAAAGGCTGGAGACCCATGCTTTAGACCAAATTGCTCTATGAGACAGAGGCAGCAGATTCCTCTAACACAGTGACATCTGCCCATCAAACCACATGGTATCATATATTAGAAGCAGCAATCTTCATCTAAGAACTATAAAAATCCACAGCCATGAAGAGGCACATTCACCACCTACAGATAAACACAACAAGCATTTTATGACAGAAAAATTTATATTAATGTCATAAAGAATGAGTAACATTATTTGACAGGTGGACAATCTATAGCCCGAAGGACATAGATGGTCAGCTTCAGTGGCTGGCCGACACACTGCTGAAGGCTGAGACTGCTAGTGAAAAGGTTCACATTCTTACGCATATACCTACATGGTCATCCTGTCTTAGAACTTGGAGCAGAGAATTCCGCAGAATTATTCACAGGTCAGTAGACCGGATGACGCCATTTAAAAGGGCATAAACACAGCATGCTGCATGTACATGTATAATATACAGTGTTCTACTGCCTACAGTAGAACTAGCTCATGTTCTAAATGCTGAAACCCTTATGTTGACATACTTTGCATACTTCCAATCAGTTGTTAAGTATGAGATAATCTCATGTGGCCCTTCTAATATTAAAAAAGTTTTTCTGCTTCAAAAAAGGATAACAACAATAATGGTAGGAATGGGGCCTAGGTGCTCTTGTAGAAAATGGTTTAGAAAACTGAACATATTGACTGCTCCATGTCCACACATTCTTTCTTTAATAATATCTGCAGTTAACAACCATAATTACTTTCAAACTAACACAACAATACACGATATAATCACAAGGCATGGGGATCATTTGCATAGGCCTGTGGTGAATCACGTTACTCAGAAGGGAGTTACCTGCTCATCCATGAGAGTTTTTAATATCTTACCTTCTAGTATACTAAAACTTCAGCTTGATAAATTACCCTTTAAAAATGACTGAAAGAATATCTCAGCTTGCATGCCTTTTATTGTCTTGATGAATTCTTTGAATCAACTAAGATCTTTTATGTTAATTAATTAATGTTAATTTTAGTATAACATTAAGTGTCCACCTACATGAGTTCTGTACAGACACAAATGAGTGTATATATTTTCTTTTATTAGTGTCTTTTATTGTGGTTTTCAGAGACAATACTGAAAGATAAGAGATGAATTTAATGGAAGCAAGCATACCCTGATCTCAATCGGATCGTCATTTCTTTCTGAATGTAATTTTGATATGTTACTGTCATTCTGAAATTTCTGCATTCTGCTTTCTTGAGTGAACTTCCCTGTTATATTACTCAATTCTTCCAGGAAAATAGTGGATTGGTACCCCAGTTAGGTTATATCACTTCTTTCTGTGTTCTCAATCCACTAGTCCTAATTATCCTACAGTTTGACACCACACAGTCAGAGGTACTGTGTGTATCACTGCATAAACCACAAACAAATACTGTTCTATGAGATTTGAGGTTTTCATTGTGGTGAATATTAAGACTCTTCTACCAGAATGTACGAAGTTCCATCCAAGAAGACCAGGTCTCACAATTTTTAATCACTGCATCAAACAGTGTTGACAGAACACTACAAGACTTCCTAAAATGTGTATATTTATTTTCAGGTTTTCAGACACAGTAACAGCCATCTTCAATGGACACACTCACAGCGATCATTTTAATGTCTATTATGCCTTTGATAGACCAACTCGTGCTACTGGTATGGCAATCAATGGTGCGAGTGTAACACCAATTGGCGGCAAGGACTCAAATTACAAGGTCTACACCATAGATCCTGCCACTCTTGTGAGTACATAAGATGAACACATAAAAACACTTCTCTGTGGCTACACAGCACAAAACAAAAGACATATACAGGCGTCACAGTGAAGTTCCATGTATTCTTAACCTTGTGACATTAGGTAAAAGGTTCAGCCTGAATATCAAGGCAAAGCGAGAAATTTCTGTCCATGCTGGTAACCAGCCCCTCACTGCTCAACCTCTAGTCAGTCAATAATGACTGGGGCATAATATATGCATTAACACAAACATCAGTGGTGTACCATTTGTAAAAAGTATTTGTTAAGATATATGCAGGCATCATAAAATGAATTCCAAAACACATGAAAAATTAGTAACATGCAAAAAACCATATCGTGCCACATGACAGAAAACCACATATCTTTACTCTTTATCGCCAAATGAAGAACCTCAAATCTAAAACTTTAGAATCTCAAACTTTAATATCAAAGTGCAAAAACTAGTCTCCATCATGTCCACTGGCCTTCAGGTTCACATTCTTGAGGTACTGCTGTGATACTTCCACATATCTTTCCTAAAGGCTGGAACCATGCTTCAATTGCCCCCCCCCGCCCCCCCGGTCACATCTGCATTGTATTTAATGCACTGCGTACATATCTTATTACCAATTCGTTTTATACAATTAATGAATTTTTAGAACATGGTACAGGTTAGACAATTCAGATAATTTATGAATTTCTGTGCCCATCTTTTACCTTTGATTTGTACCACAGTGCTATTGTTAGGTCTAATGTTGTTTGCTATAATTATTTTATTGGCTGTACAGTTTTGTCCTTGTGGATCTGTGATTATGTCACTGTGTTTTGTTTTGTAAGCTTGTCTTATTATGACTTGTTTCATGTTCAACTGTTATATGACAGAACCTTGGGCATTGGAAGTAAATAAATAAATAGATAAATGAAATGAATGAATGAATGAATGAATGAATGAATGAACGAACCTTTCAGTTTCCAACCACAGCTCTCAGAAAATGCATCTATGCCTGTGATGTTTTGTACTTCTGGTAAAATCCAGCATTCTGATCTATGCATACAATGGCACTGGAACAAAAAAGCATGACTTACCCTGTGTGTGTAAACAATATTAATTAAACTTACAATTATGAACCTTGGTACAATACTCTTTTGCACTCAGTAGATGGCAATACTGTCACTCAGCCATGTAAAGGGTCATGGCAAAGAACGCTCTTCAGTTCTGTGTATTTCATCAGATACATACCTGCAAATGTGCATGAAATGGTTGTTTTGATACAAACATGAATCTTCATTGAGAATTTTTTGCAGAATATTCTGAATAGTGAATGTTGGGTTTACAATCCGACAGAAGCAAATGAGAATCCAAGTGCAAATCCAAATTGGCTGGAAATATATTCATTCAAAGATATGTTTGAAGTTCCATCAATGAGCGCTATAGATATGGAGAAGTTGACACATAAATTGGCTCATAACCGAACTCTTCTACTGGAGTACGCAAGGTAACTGATTACCACTGTTCAGCCCTATGCTGTTTTTTATTATTCCACTACACGTAATTGTAACTGCACTTGACTGCCTTCTGTTGGAACTTACTCTACTTAGATTTTCTTTAATAATTCTGTTACTACCTCATACTGTACAGCAAATAGTAAATACTGAACTGGTAAGGATACAAAAGGAGTCTCCCCTTGCCCTTCATTTGGTGCACCATCCCACAACTTACCCAGAAGGTCTCAGGAGAGTCATGTAAAACATATCACAATAGCTCCCCTCTGAGCTGAGATTCGAACTCAGGACCCGCTACACAAGCAGCTGCCCTAACCATTTAACTCTGATGTCTGGTCTCTTAGATGTCATATCTTAACAGACAATGTCACAACCAACCTGTGTGCTTATGTAATATAAGTTATTATAAACATTATTACTTAAGAAAGGAATATAGAGGAAAAGACAAGAACCTGGTTATTAATCTTGAACTTACGAACCAAGAACATCTGTACTGATCAAAACACACAATTCCACTTACTCAGTTAGTGTTCCTTTCTCTGACCTATAATACGGGGCACAGTACAATCTGCCTATACTGTTGGAATTCGGTATTGCAAACCGAAGATGTAAATGACTACAGAAAGAACATACTTCATACAAGCAACTGTCAATACATCTCCTATTATTTTCCAGTAATTCTAGTCAAGTATTTATGGGATCTACACATACACTCCTACATATTTCCATGCACATCTGTAAAGATCTACTTTCCTCTGGACTGTATGTCCTTGAATCCATAAAATGTTCAGTCTGCTTCATACAATCATTTTTATCACCAGTGTATTTCACAGGGAAAGGTACTAATTAATTTATTTATTTATGATTTATTTAATGATAATGTCAGTTGTCCAGGCTACAACGTGTCAAGTGGAAGGACAATTACTGTATATCTATACTGAACTGTAATAAATTTGGAAGGAAGTAGTCATGGTCTAATCTGAGGTATAATTCCATCACTTGCACTGAGGGAGTGAGGAGTCCACATAGCCAGTCTGAGCTGAAATCTGAAATGCAAGACCTCCAAAACACAAACCGGACATGCTGGTCACTTAACTGCAATGTTCGGTTGTGGAAGACAAATGCATGTTATCATGCCCTTTTCTGGCAGTAACTTCTGAAACTTTGCATGAACCTTGGTATAATCATGACAATACTGCAAAATCTTTCAAACTTTCTGTAACTTTCAATTCTCTACTGTCAGTAGCACTAAAGTGGCAGTTACCAGACACTATGGTCAAGTATGCAGCTCTTCTGCTCCCTGCTCAGAAGTCCTGGGCTCAAATCGCAGTCTGGAGACAGGTGATGCTGAATGAGAACCTTTGTGGTCTTCGTCAGCCACCCACCCTACCTGGGCAAATGCTGGAAAGTCCTCACATTGGGTCTTCATCTCATCATGCAACAGTCATGCTATCCTTAACACTATACAGAATCTGCTACTAGCAGAATCATTAAATAAACTATAAAAAATAAAATAAACATAGTAATCACAATTTTTTACATTTTAGGGGCTTTAGCACCACAGAATGAAAGATCCTAAAATACTGGACCTTCCAAACAAATGTAACATCTTTTACGGTAACTCCCTGTACGGGGAAACAAGGTACTGATGCATAAGCCCAAATTAGCTTTATGTCTGACTGTTGCAAGCTCATTAACAACCATTCCAAATACTATAAATCTCTCTGTTGCTTTTTCTTGTAAGAGCACCATTACAACAGCCCACGCATAGTCTATTCATGCAAAACACTTCCTTTTATCAACAAAATGAAGTCACAAGGAGGTCCACCGTGATAGTATTCGAATAAGGGTAAAAGTACAGAAAATATAACAACCATGAAATGGTAACTTAATACACTGTTAGTAAAAATACATATCTGTCTGCCATAAAAAAGAAGAAAATAGGTGCACATACTAAACTAAATTGTCTTAACAAAAAAACACCACACAGACAGTTATACGGTAATAAGTGGCACGGGTAGTGATGAGGGGTTTGCTTCTGACTAGCATGACACTATAGGGATCCTTCTGGAATCTTGTCTGCTACAGTTACATAATTAAAGTACAGCACACAGTTTGTACAGGTATGTGCAATGTTGTACGATACATGTTCAATTTTAATCTTAATATTTCACTGCACTATATCTTTCACGTATGTGATTCTGCTGCAAATAACCTTCAGTAATCATGTTAGATATAACAGTTTCCCTGAAGACGGTCAATGAAAACCAAAACATGTCACAAACATTTATTAGAACAAAAAATGCAGGTTTCTATGTATCTTGAAGGTAGCTTTTTCAGTATGGTTAATAACTTTGCAACTATAAAAAACAAATACACTAAAACAGCAATGAAACTTTGAGTTCCATAAAACCAGGAAATTTCGTGAACAACTGAGTAACTATTGGCTTCTCATGAATGACTCTGCTCCACGAGTTTGTGAGACTAAAATGCTACATCTCTCTCTTATGTTGCAGGGGTAGAGACATTAATCGTGGGTGTGACACAACATGTCTGAGGAATGCACTCTGTTACATAGCAACAACGCAGGTAGGAGATACTGCTCAATGTGATGAATTACTGGCAGAGTTTGATGCTGGTAGTTTAGGTCGTGGTGACATCACTCACAGTAGCAGATGAAATATCCAGTTCTCTGTCGACATGTCACGACAACACACAAATGGCACTCAAGTTCCACTGTACTAAAATCTGACTTCACGAAACTTGTCTTCCTTATGTAGTTATGACCATAATGAACTCTTCTACAGAAATGAACACATCTATTAACCTGCAAATGTCATCTGACATACACAGTATGCCAGTCTTCCTCCATTATGTTGCTACCTGATGTACGCAATATGTTTATCGCAGCAGTAACAACTTAATATTTGGAAACAACCTGCATCCCCAGAATGAGTAGAGTTTAAACGCCCTATGGCAAAGAGGGCTTAACAAATGCTATTACAAAGTCAGATAAGAATACATTTCCCTTTATACATCATGTTTGTAACGTTATCCAGCCTCTAACCTGTACAGATTACCACTTCACAGTGTGGTTTGTACTAAGTTACATTAAAGCTGTGAGGGGATACTTTACTGTTCAGTCAGTATATACAGTTGCATCTAGGACCAGAACATTTAACAGTGTAGTGAAAACCTGATACAAGATCTCAGGAATGCTGTTTGCATGTGTGACATTTAGTTGTTTCTCAAAATATAACTGCATTTGGATGGATTAAAACTTACTTTGTACACCTGGGCTGAGAGATTATACTTCATACTTGTACATTATTACAGCTAAATGCTGTCTAGTAAATGTAATTAAATAACCATATAAGAAATACTAGTGTTTTTATGCCATCTAATTAACTCACTTGCATTTGTATCCTGGGTTTTGATACAATATGCACCTCAATATTCAGACTTTCCATACCTGTTTTTTGCCTGTGAACATTAAATGTACTGGTCGAGTGTTATTTATCCATTTATTTATCTATGTACTTATTTACTTACTTATTTGTTTAATTTGTGGCTCATTTTGGGATTATGTTAGGCAGATATATGGTGGTGAATGGATGATTAGTAAATAATAAATTGGAAAGGGTGTAAAAGGACACAGTCACGACTTTAAGTACTATTTAGATATTTGCATGAGCAAATCCATGAAATCCTTATGACATTTTACTTTTGAATTTGAGATCTCCTGAATATGAAACAGATGAACAGCCCACTTGACTGCTATGTCCAGTGTCCTTGTTATAACCAGACTTTAGCAGGTTTTATTGGGCAGCATCTGCAGATATAAATCCTCATAAAACTGGACGTAAAATGTGGTATCTGATGATGTGACAGTTATCACTACATGCCTTTGGGGATGGTATCACATTCCAGATGATGGTAATAATGTTGAAATTAGCGTGTTTACAAACTTTAACCATATCAGACCACGCAGCACACAAATGTCATATAGGGTACAGTAGGGCCATTCCTTTCATTTCAAGTTTGAGGCAATGAAAGATGGACTAAAACATGTTCTCATAAAATTATGCCCTGTGCAAAATGTAGGTAATTTATTGCTGTTTCTAGACCAGTTTACAGAAAGCAACAAAGTTTTACTGTACAGCCAAAATTAAATATCAGACCAAGTGATACCGCAAATAGAAATATAAAAAATAGCAGGGCTATTCCACTCAGCTGGGTGACCATTTGGTTCACTTAATTTTAAACTGCAGAATCACAAACATTTTCCACATACGAACTGCTTTCCGCCTAAGGCCCCAACACAGACTTCATGACACCATGTATCATATTTCTGGCGACAGATCCAGTCACCCTTTTGCACAGAATGTACTGAACAGTACTTCATGCCACACAATCCACATGGCATGTTTCCATCACTGCCTTCATAAAGATCTGGAAAGACACCCTCGATGTTAGGAGCTCGGCTTTTTTTCTTTTTAGGAATGCATTTCACATTACCTACCTTCTCCATCTTCAGTTTCCTTTCAGCCAATTTTGTTTAAAAGATGAGTCTGAAGTAGTGCGTCTTGTCTCTTGCCTGTTTCGGCACTTCTTCACAGACACTCTCTCCTCTGGTTTTGGAATCATGGTACTTAAAACATTGGTTTTTACTCCTTCAGTTTGTGCTTGAATGTTAGTGGATGGTCCTGCTTCATTTAAGTCTGGAGTCAATTGGAGAACTGGTGGTCCTGAAGGTTTACGGCTTTCGGATGGGATCTTATGAGTGCCTGCTGACAGGGAGTTGGCTGAATCTTGTAGAAAGCATGTAGAGAGCAGAAATTTGTCTTCCAGATGATTTAGGGGAGAGGGGGGCACATTTGAACTGGGGACAGACATGAACATTTGTTTTTATTTGTTTGGAAAATTTCCATTCTGCTCCATGCATGTTGGCAACACCATACTACAGCTGTGTCACTTGCTGCCCACCATTGCAGTTGTTATTTGTTTTGCAAAGTTGATGGCATGTTGATGTTTTGGCATGACATGAGTAAATTTATGTTTTCTGAAACAAAAGCTTTTGCTCTCTTTTTGTAATCACTGCAGAACTCCTTCAATAGCTGCGCAATAAGTATGTTTAATGGTGTCATATGGGGCAGATCTGAACTATGGCTGTGGGGCAGATATGAACGTGTTCAATACTGCCCCTTCATTTCAGTTCAGCTCATTCGGTCATTTCTCTAATGGAACAACAACATATAATACTTACACACATAAAATTAGACTAAGTATACATAATTATACTGAAATCCATCAGTGAGCTTTTGATTATGTTCAGAAACTTGACTGCTGCCCACAGAAATGGCAAGAAGTGGGCATGCAGGCTTGGAGTGGGTCAAATGTTTCACAAAACATCATCCCCATCTTTCTCTAAGAATGCCTGACAACACTAGCCTGGTAAGGGCCACTAGTTTCAACCAAATGACTGTCATATATTTCCACCGTAACTGCAGAAAATTGCTTGTAAAGTTCAAATTCACTGGTGAGCAGATCTATAACCTCAAAGAAACTATAGTGACAACAGCTGTTCAAGCACAACACATTGTGGCCCAAACAGGAGTCAAGCAAGTTGGACAAGTGATATCTGTGGAGAGAGGCCAATTGATAACCATCTGCACTATGATCAATGCCACAGGAAACACTGTAACACCTGTTTTTGTTTTTCCTTGTGCTAGAATGTGTGACGCACTTATGATCAATGCACCAGAAGCAAGTCTTGGTCTGGTCTATTGCCCTAATAAGTGGCTGGATAATAGGTCCTCTATTTTTAAAAGTGTTGGAACACATCAAGAAAAATACTCACTGTAGCAAAGAAGAACCCATCGTGGTACTTCTTCACCATCACGTGAGCCATTGCACACTTGACGCAATGCTTTACCATAGAAAGAATGGCACTGACATGTATACCTTCCCACCTCAGTGCACACGCCGACTCCAGCCACTGTATGTAGCAGTGATGGGGCCATTCAAAACGAAAATGGCACAAGAATAGTTGGCTGTTGAGTAATCCAGGAAAGACAATTTCGATACACAATCTTCCTGGCATTATCAGAGATGCCTCTGACATCTCATTTACTCGAGCAAACATAACAGCTGCCTTCAAGAAAACAGGAGTTGTGCTGTGACACACAGGCCAGCAACAAACAATACACCTAGCAGTTTGATGGTTCATGTAACAGTGGCCTTTCCACATCAGGTCTTTCCCATGCTGCTGAAACTGCAGCTTCTGCAGCAGCAAGATCTGACCAAATAACCACTGAAGATGTGAAGATTGATGATATTTAAATGAATATGTCTTGGTTAAATTAGGAGCAAGAAACAACACTTGTATTACACTGGACAAGTTGATCAGAAGAACCAAGAGTCAGAAGAATGTACTGTCAATTTTTTTAAAACAAAGAGTAACAGTGACAAATTTAACTACCCTCAATCTGAAGACAAATGGCCCATGCCTATGACTGACATTGTTTCCAAGTTATCAAAACCGCTGTCATCAGGAGGGGCTGAAAGAACGAAGCAATTTTTATCTTTTGCAGTTGATTTTTCACATTTAAAAATGGGATAAATTTTCTTCTTTCTTCCTGTTTTTAAATTTTGGTATGCTTTCCCCATTGCTTAAATGAAGCATATTTCTTTATATTTTGTTCTATTTGTGTTAATAATAGCATTTATTATTACTAGGAACAACTGTTCAAAAGTTCCCCCTCCTTGTTCAAATGTATCCCCCAGCTGGGCACATACGAACAAAAAAACATGCCACAACACATTGCTGCTTAGTGTGCTTTCAGCAAGACCAATTAAAGCTGTTGTAATTTTATTATTAACTGCAATAAATTGCACATCCAAAATCTGCACCACAACTATGTTCCTTAATGTTTTACCCAAGAAAAAAATTAAAAAAGAAAAGCCGTTCAAGGGTGCCCCCCTCTCCCCTATACAATCCGTATTTGCAAACAAGAATGAAATCACAGTGTTATGTGGAATAAGTTATCAGTGACGCCATTACAAGTTGTATTTCTAACCGAGCGGAATAGCCCCTCACAATGGGCGAAACAGCGCCAAGTGCAGGATTCATAATTACGCTCCGTTTGATGGCAGTGACGAAAGACGAACGCCGTCTTCTGTGCAGAGGCACTTTACAAGCCTTATCCTACATCAGCGAGATTTCCACCGGAAAATATCGACTATTCTGCAAGCTGTGCCTTATCTAAGAACGCACGTCTTTGTATGAAGACCAAAACCACAATACACAACGCTGACCTTTCAAACTTTGAGTTCTGGATACTTAAGCTAGAATCTTAAACGCAGCAAACACGGCCCCGAAGATATGGCACACATACACACGGACACCACGCCTGCAAAACGAGAAGTGGGATGCGCAAACTTGTTGCGCTGTACCCAATTTGCTTATTTTGAGCTGAATAGCCCCATGGACGGATTAGCCCCGCCGTATTAGACATATACATTGAAGATCATTATTACACAGAGGCATGTAGATGATACATGTAACTGTAATCCTAATACGTGAAAAATTTCCTTAGGGTGTAACAAGGTGCTACATACCCCTCTAATCCCCTACAAATGGCGCGATTTTGTAATATACGTTTAAATATATTTGGTCAAATGAGGTTATTGTTTGTGTACGGGAATATTTACAAATCACACATTCCCTGCGTCATTTAGAAACTTCCATATGTTGAGATTCACATACGTAGACTGTGTACTACAGTACGCAGTGAGGGATGTATTGGAAGCGCGGGCGCAGCTGGTGGGCGGCGGGGGGGGGGGCCGCCCCCCAAGTGGTGCGGTCGCCCTGGGGCAAAGTCCAAAGGACGATGAAATGGGCGGCAACATGAATATTTTAAAGGAAAAAATTACTTTCGGCGCTCAACAAATTTTAAATTACTGAACCAAATAAAAAGAAATTCAGGAAAATAATTTGAATATTTTGACTTCATAATTTCTGTCAGGGGCGGTCACTGGGTTACTCGCCCAAGGCGCCAAGAAACCTATCTACGCCACTGATCATAGCAGTGTGAATCTTCGTCACTTCTACGGGCCAAAGATTTAAGTTTGCTATCATCTGCAAAAATTATGCGCACTGCACCAGGAGTGTGAGTTCTACCTGAAATTCATGCAAAGTCCCAACAAACGCAAATGGCTGAGAGTTCCTTCTTTCAGATCCAGTGCGACAATTACTAGCATAGGCTTACACTTCATCCTTTAGCATGCACCACAATTTTGCGGGCCCTTAATGTTGTTATTACTGATTGTGGGAAATAAAAAATACAACGTCGAGATGTCCAGGGTTTTATGGTGAAAGCTGCCCACTTTCAAAGTTGTAACGCACGATTCTAGCTCGGCCCGCTGTACAACCAACCTGTTACGTTATGTGAGGGTACCGCGTGTGACCTGGTCGTCCCTGCAGCCTGTTATCGCTGCAATTTGCTGTCACTCGCAAACAGTAGGCCTTACTGACGTGCACGCCTCTTCAATGCAACAGCGACCGAAGTGCCACTGGCGCAAACCGTGCGTTTCGTTACGCAACTACAAGCGTCAAGTTTTTGATATCACTATAATAATACGGCAGTATGCATGTTCAGTTACTTTCACTTTCGTCGTCCAATGGGCATGCGGTTTGCTTTCATTGCCAAAACAACGAAATATTTCGTACAATAAGGTCGACGACCGGGGTTCGATTCTCGGCATTTTCTTCGCCACCACTTCTAGACTGGCCCGACAGCCCACCCATCCTCGCATTCAACGGGTACCCGAGGATCTTCCGCCGGGTATCAAGAGGCCTCGCTTCAACTAGCGCAAATGTTAGGAATGCGTGAATTCATACCTCCACACTCCCACGTCTTCATGGCCTAGAAATTAAGCATAGGAATAAATTTATCTTTCACAGCTGTCGAATGATATTCAATCAGCTGCTCATGTGGACAGATCAGTCCCTCTTCAGGATCTGACACTTAAGACATTTCGCACCTTTTGCGGAATAAAAACGTTTGCGTGTTAAAATGTTCAAAAGAATTTGCCTTTGCATCGTATCCTATCCCAAAGGTGTTCTTTTATCGAAGACCACTTTTTAGTATTCATGTTTATAACATAATAAACGTGTCACAGTACCATACAAAGAAACTCGTACAAAACACAGCCCCAATAAGCATTTTGCTACTTGGTGAGTAAAAGGTATTTAAAGCAATCCCGTTGCAGGCCTGGACAGGCCCTGAGGGCTCCAGGAGGTTGAGGCTCCCAGATTTCAACACAATCGGCACATGAAGGTGGTAGGGTTGTCAGCCCTACGCACCGGCCGCTTTTAAACCCAAGGAAATTTCTGTTAGAGACTGAGTCGACCCCAGGGCCATAGTGTGGCAGGAAGCATTACATCAATGCAAAATTTCAATTACACAATCGGGAATCGAACCAGCGACCTGCCGGCTTGTAGTGCAGTTCCTGAACCAACTGCGCTACCGCGAAAGAAGAAGAAGAAGAAGAAGAAGAAGAAGAACTCATTTGAAGAAAATGTTCACCGTTATTAAATATTATCACCGCAGTTACTTACTGTTGAAAGAACCGGGGTTACCGACGTTTTGGAATAACGTATTTGAGCCCTACGGAAAAGAAAACTCGACAAGTGTCTCTCTGAGGTCGGGTTTCGTGTCGTCAGCCACACTGCAGTCTGAACAAGACAGTCGGCAGAGATGCTGATTCTCATGAATTCACGAGCATCCCAACGAACGCAGTCTACGTAAATGCCACCAATATCTCACAGCCCTGTTCCGCGTTCGAATTGTGCACCGTCATGCCGGTCATCAAATAAACATCGTCAACGAAACAGACATAAATAATGACGGGAAGAATGAACAGACACATAAACAGACAAAGAGAATGACTAAGGAAGAAAGTAACAAAGAAATAATAAATAAACATGCAAAAAATAAAGAACAGAAACAAGGAAGAAATGAGGGTCAGTGAATTTCTGGTAAGAGGATGTAACTCCTAATGAAGCAAAGTTTGTTAGAAATGGAATTACCTGGAGGACCTGACCGTGCTTCTTTTTCGGAAAGGCTTGCTTACCGCTTGTGTTTACTGTCAAAATGAGACGCGAAAATTCTACGTTAGATGCAGGAAGAGGGCACAGTATTGCTGCTGAGCTGTGTCTCCATTTTGTGGCAGTCTTAAAATACATGATATAGCTAATGGACAGTCAGCACCGTTCGCAGGCAGCCGTTCCCCACCAAGTTACCAGAAATTCTGAGATCTCAGCATCATGTATTTTCCATTACAACGCACTGACCTGTTTCATCTGTGACAATGACATGTAGATTGCGAGCATAGTAATGATGTTGGTCCCAGGCGTAAGTAGACAGTTTTGCGTCCGGGGAGAGTTCTGTTCTCGTCCTCCTTCAGTAGGCAGGACCAAGAAACAAAACTGTGACAGCAAGAATGTTAAGACATGTACAGTTTCCAACCACGCAACAAGCCAATGTCCACGCACACCGCCCCGATTATGGCTTGGCTGACGGTCATACGACTGATGAAGGCACACAGAGTAGAGTCCCGACTATCCGGCCATCGGTTTTCCGACATAGGCCCACAACGTGCTACTTAGAATTTTGTGCTTGGCACACATGCACAAACTAAAACTCGCATTTATTGGGAACGCCAAAAACCACGATCTTTCAAAAACCTAGCTTCTACTGCTCTACCAGGTTCATATAAGAACCAGAAGAATGCATGAATCGATTCAGATATTCTCCGAGGCCAATTTTTCTACGAATTTCTGCCCTACCCGACATTTTCCGTAATTCGACCTCCTATCGGTTCCCTTTATGTCGGATAATCGAGACTGTACTGTATTTTAAATTAAAGTGCGCACTTGCTACTCACGTCATAGCAGTTGTCGCTACTGCTGATAGATATGTAAAGGCATTAATATCGCATGATTGCACGAATACAAATATTGTGATTTTTTGTAGTTTATTATACGACGCTTTTAGAAGTCTAAGTATCACCGAAAGGTGTTATTTTGTGGCTTATTTATCTAGGATTCAATAGCTGACTCTATACAGCATCGAATGTTCGGACAATTAATGAATTCGAAAGCTTATGTAAGAAAGCGGTCGAGGCCTTATTTACCGCACTATCCAGAAATATGTACCGGGATTCTTTCCCGGGGATAAAGCGGCCGAAATGTGACGTTGATCACTCACCTCCATCTAGCGCAGAGGCTGAAATCGGCGATACACCTCTACTAACCCTGTGTGCCTCCATGGCATGTATGGGACAATTTCACCCTTATCACGAAAAATACCTAGAGGCACTGTGAAAATTATGAAAGAACACAGGGTAGCCCGTGTCCGATCTGAGCATGCAGCAGGGAACCTCAGCAGTTAAGCCACACGCTATAGTGAACAGTGTCAGCCAACTTGCCGGTGTATAATATATACAAATACTGTCACGCGCCTGTATTTCGCTTTTACATAACAATGTTCAGAAGCAGTACTCGTGTATACAAAGCGGTACGTAACTAGACAGTCGGAAAGCCTTCATATTCCTGCCCATTTTCCACACGAAACAAAATAAATGTAGATAAGAAGTTCATTAGCAATTCAGTATAGTGCAGGAAGATACTTTACAGCAACCGGTTTGGAAGAAAGAACCTTACAGAACGAAAGCATATATTTTTATACAGGACAGACATTTCAAACCTTATCGGTGAATATGGTAGAATTCCATGTTGTTTAAAGTTACGGAAGATAAACGGTAATTGCTAAATACGTAGGTTGATATTCGTCCGGTTTTTTGTTACAAAATGCTGAAGTACTGATAATGCTGAAATGCTACAAACAGCCATAAGCATACCGGGTTACCATTCTCCTTCTGCCTTCGTATGACGTTCTCGTAATTGCAGTTCACCTTAACCAGAGCTTGTTAAGGCGAGAATCTGAAGACGTAGGAACTGAATACGCTGTATCACGTACTAATACATGCATGTAATAGATAACTCGAGCATTTGGAACTCGGTTAGTCGCCGAGTTCTCACTCAGAAGCTCAGCTTTTAGTCTGAGATCAGTCCATGTCGGGTTTGTGGTCGACAAATCCGCAGTCGGACAGGTTTTCCTTCGAGTGCTTCCCTGCCAATTGTCATTGCAGCAATGCCGAATATTCATCTACCTATCAGTCACCTGACGGCATGGACAATGGGGTCCATTAGGGACAGGAGTTCTATACAGGCATGGTCTTCTGGACCTCAGGACCTCCGACAGCGGGTTAGGGTACCGGCGAAAAAATGTTTTCGGACCCCGCAGCAAGGGCGGACCGGCTAAAAATCTTTATGCTAAGTCTGGAAGACTGACCCTCTGAGTTGATTTTTGGTACGGGTGTTGAAACGGACGCATGGTCGCCGAATTTTGATAGTAAGGTTGGGGGGGGGGGGGCTGCATTTGGGCGGAACTGTTGCACGTTTATTCGTCTAAACAACGTTTAAGCAATATTTAAACACTCAGTTCTTACCGCACACAGAACGTACTGCAGCTCCATTAAAAAACGAATTTGTCAGTTAGAGTTATTCAGGGAAACACTCGCTGCCTATTCATAGAATCTTATGAAACTTGTAACAATGTACAGAGTAAATTCTGGGGGCAAAATGCAGAGAGCTTTGATGTTAAAGCAGGTGGCAAGCAGGCCTGTACGAAGTAAAACAATCTGAAGTGTTAACAGAGGAGTTGCTGGAGGTCGTGCAACACAGGAGCGGTAATCTCTATTCGGCCCGACAGCCGAGCAAAACAGTTCAGATAAGCGTTTTACGCCTTGAGATAAATTCCATTCACGTAAACCGCACTGTGTTATCAGTCTGTCTGCGGATGAATGGAGCAGGCAGCCTGCACGTGGAGAGGGATTTCTGAGTTCTGACGTGCCCCCCCCCCCCCCTCGCCGACACACACACTTCATTTAACTAAAATTTTTCCTTAACAGTAAGTCATGACAGGTACTCTTGCCCCTGTCCCAACTCGAACCACGATCATTTGGACTGCAGCCTACCCACTACACCAACTACGCAGCTACACCAGCAGGCAGTCCCCTGCACCGCGCCAGACACGCCCACCCCCTGTGGGAATCATCATCGGGTATGCGGTTTGTACACGTAGCTAGGGAACAACGTAACTTCACACAGTAACATCCCTCTTCAGGAGTCGGCGATCCGTCAGCTACTCAACAAAAGCCGAGTCCCCCGCTTTTGTGTAACGCGGAGGATCAGTACCGTCTGCACAAAACTCCGTCACTGGATAATGCTTTCGCTCATATCCACATCGTCAACAACACGGATCTAGTCCACAACCCCACTCCATTTCTTTCATATCCACTTTAATATTATCTATGCCTATATCTTTCAAACCATTCTTCTCCTCTAGTTTTCTGACAAACATCTGTGCACGTTCAGTAACAAATCTTTAAACAGTCCGTCCAACACAACTATGTTTATTCAAAAGAGCAGGTATTTATTTTTAAAGTTCTGCTGCTGAATGTTCCATAGCACAATGGGATGAATTCTATCGAATTATTGGAAAGCATTTCTAAACTCGCCTATTTTCCTATTACACTTTGGTGCAGTACATATTATGCCGGCCCTCTTTATGCAGTTCTGCCCAGCCGTTAATCCTCCCTTCTCTCCTAGACTTCAACATTCCCTTCAGTAACATTTTATAACACGTCAGTTATATGGCAGGGAGTTGTTACCTCCCCCCCCCAAACCCGAATAAAGTCGTAGACAGGAGAATATTATTAAAATGGAACTTACAGGAGTGTGATGTGAGGATATGAACGGGATTCAATTGGTTCGGGTCCAATAACTGCCCATTTAAGAAAGCCGATTATTTACAAGTCACCGGTTAGGGTTCTAGACGGCACTGCGGAGGTAGAAGATGTGGACTATAGTGAACGTGACTTTGACTCTGATCTGGAAAGGAACTTTGATCCAGCTTCATATGAATATCCAAGGAAACAGAACCATTACACTAAATTTGGAATCTGATTGAATTGAATTGAATTTATTTACGTTTCGTAGATCCAAGTACTGGCTGACGTCGTAGGATATAGAACAAGTCACGTACAAGTACATCTGAACAATATGGTTTTGCTTGAAAATTAATACGATTATAATACAATATTAATACTACCATGATAATTGGATACATACAGTCAAGTCTAAAGATAAGCAAAATGATATAGTAACATGCTTGAGAATACACTTTAACTTAGAAGTGATACTAGTTACCGTTTATTTACATTGAAATATTCATCTATGAAGCAGAAGGAGTGAGCATGTAAGTAATGTTACAGTGCTGTTTTAAATCGTTTACTATTACGAGTTAATTTTTTAAGACTCTGAGTGCGGTTATTGAACACTTTGATGCCGAAGGAGTGAACTCCAGCAGAGGATGCTGGGGCACACACATCGCTTAAAGCAAACGTGAGATACACATTAGGACACTATGGCCAAGTGCGCAACGGGACATACAGCTACACTTACTTCCATACAGGCATGTTTTGCTCCGTCTGTTCGGTGCTCCGGCTTTACGTAACGCATTCACTGCCAAGGGCGACAATTAAGCTACGTCTCAACTGTGCCAGTTTTCGTACATGTCATTTCTTCTTCAGGAGACATTTTCTAATTTCTTCGAATGCCTTCACAGATAATATGAAGACTGTGAGAAATCGGAGTACAGTAGAACTCGGTTATAACGTAACGAAAGAAACGGAATATTTTGTGTCGGTATAAACGAGTGTTGTTATAATCGAGGAGTATAATGTTGCGGTTAACAGTGAGGAATTAATTGGTACCACAGAACACCTGACGCTATACATGAGGTGTCGCATAAAGCGATGTCCTTATAACCGGGTTCGACTGGATTTAAAGTGTAAACAATGAATTGGGCACAGGTGTTTATCTGGCCAGTGAAAACCGTAAAGTCTGACACGTTAAGATTTCTTGGCCCATAAGTTTAAACTCGTACTTAAGTTACGTTAGTCACACACGTAAATGCGTCAACCCACTTCACCCTTCAATGTCCGCCTCGATGCACTGTACGGACGGCCTTTGCTTCATCATATTCTGCCGGCCTCGGTGCACTGTACGGTCGTGAATTAATATAAATTTAAAACACCTGTCCCCTGGGCAGTCGTTTTAATGAAAACCCCAGCGTCACTGCAAGGTTCAAATAGACCAGTCTGAAGGGAAAAAGGGGAAGAAAGGATTGCGTGCACGTCTGACAGACCATCGAGTGACTGCACTTGCATGAACGACATGGTTGGACCTACGGGCCGCGATAGGAATAACAAATTTTGCAGACGCTCCCTGACTCCTCCGTGTCACTTTGAACCCCCCCCCCCCCGGGCCCTCACCCTAAATAACGTAGTATAATTTATTGCCAGCAGTTGGTGCAAAAATAAAAAGCAAAGACGTCTGTTCATAACTGGAGTCCATGAACACTGTGGGAACCCAAGGGTTTCGGCAAAAATGTAGGGTAGGTGTGATAACACACCGCCGAAGGTATCCCTACCTTGATGTAGTATTGGGGTTTGAATGGTCAAACGATCCCGTGAGCTAGGCCAGCTGTAGTGTAGCTGTTCGCGCGGTCTCCCTTGCAAGACAGATAAAGGATGATGACCCAAACCAAAAGAAATACCCTGGTCCTCCAGGTTGGGGGTTGGGCGTGGGGCTAACGACTCCACCCCGTAAACCAACCAAATGTTAAGCAACCGGAAAGAAAGATAAACCAGACGGATCTTCCAGAACAAACCAGGCAAGGAAAAAGGAATAACGAAATGGCTACTGGTACGTGAAATGTATTGAGTTTGAACCGGGCAGGAAGCCTTAGAAATATAGATCTAGGAATCAGATGGTTGAAAAATGTTGAAAATGATTTGAAGAAAATGGGTGTTAGGGGCTGGAGAAGAAAGGCTAGGGATACGGGCGCCTGAAAATTGACCTTAACGGAGGCCAGGGTCCTACCTAGCTCGCAGGGCCAGTGGACAAGACGTGGCGGGAATATAGTGTCTCCCACACTGTGCAAATTGCGGAGAACAGCCTGGTTTCCTCATAAGATTTCATACGGATGCACGAGGCAAAAGGGTTTGTTGTTCACTCTCGTGCACGGGACGTCGGACAAAAACTGGAGCGTCAAATGCGTCTGTAAATACTAAGGTATCGTGCCTGCGCGTACACATATAAGTAACGACAGAGTTATTGTTAAAACCTTGGAAATAAACGTCGTATTTTAAATCTACATGCGCTTCAGACTTTACGAATGTGACACGACTGTTTGCCACGAAAATCACAAGAGAAACCAAGCCATTGACACATCCGGTGCGGATTTATGTGACTGACCAAAGAGACGTTTCCCTTTTCCGGCCTCTAGTGACGTAATTCTGGGACAAATAAACAAGGAGGAAACTTCGCCAAGACTCATTCCAACTCGCAACGATGACGCCGAGCTACTTCTCTGTCGCACATCAGTCCCGGTATTTGTACGACGGGCCATAACCTGACCTATATAAGATATTCATATCGGTCTTAGGGTCATCTATTCGCAGCTACCCTCTACAGGCCCATTTGGGAGGCAGTCCTCTCCACCGGGGCCCTGAGAACGTGTCATGTATTGACAATACAAGCACTTAATAGGGTTTACATAAGACAATCCCAAAATATTTTGGAGTGTGTCAACCCTGTTCAAAACATCGAGGACATTTCCAGTTCACTTGCTTGTTTTGCCCATACGTATTAATATAAACCTGCCTAACCTTTTGAAGCCTAGCGGTAACTTTATATACCACCAGGTGTAATATTAAAAAATTCTACGTGGTGCTCACATTGCGTTTATGTGTTTCGTACGGATCTCAGAACAAACAGCAACTTTTGCCTTATAAAACATTAAGAGACTGGTTTTTATAACCGAAGTGGAGAGTGTTTACAGCGCGGTGCGCACTGAGTCCTTATATAAAACAGATACGCTTCGTCTTTAAAGGGTTAAAGAAGAGGAAAAAATTAAAGTTGACATATAGTTATTACTCTCGTTTCTGTGTCCACCCCGGAACCCCATTACCTATAGAGATCTTGCCCTCCCATCCACGGACCACGCTATCCCACTCTACATCAGCAGTCAGCCTATGCATTACAAAACCAACAAACACTATCACGCCAGCCGGTAGGCCTATATAATAACAAAAAGCAATCTGAATTATGGTGTGGAAATGTTTCCCAGCTACGACAGCCTGGGAGGGGAGCCAGTCGGTGGTTCGATGTAACCACGAGGTCAAAGGTTAGTCCATAGTCCATGGCCGCACAAACAGCGGGCTCGTTTCCATGCCGTTTCTGCTTCCACTGTCGGGAGTCATAATAAGTCGCTGGCACTGCATATAGAGTTACAGAAACCATTACACTGCAGCAACGATAAATAATAATACCCGTACAGTAGCCAGCGGCCATGATGTGCTAGAAGATACGGAGATATACAGTCGAACCCGGTTATAACGACATTGGTTTATACAAAATCTCGCTTATAGAGTCACGTATCCTGTGGTACCAATTAATTCGTCACTGTTAACCATAACATTACACTCCTCGGTTATAAAGACACTCGCTTATAACGACAAAAAATATTCAGTCCCTTTCATGACGTTGTATTTTATTGCAAGAGAAAGGATGTATAGCACTCATGCTTAAGCACGCGGCAAGTTAGGGGATTCGAATTTACGTTTTTTCAGAACGCCTGACAGACGCTGATCAAACTAACTGTACGCAGATGAGTTCGAGTTCAGAAACTAGGAGTGCCTCGGCTGATCCGAAGTTCCTCGAATTTCATTGGAATCCAATAACTATTATCGTCTTTACAAACGCCATCCGTGAGCCAAATAAATCTAGCACACACACACACACACACACACACACACACACACACACCTATCCTACCTGTAACATTCATTTCAATATTTCATCCACACCATCTACTCCTAGGTCCAGTCGTTAATATAATACCACAATTCTGCCAAGCGATGACAAGCTCTCGTTTTCATGAAATGTTCCTTCGACAAGGCAGCTGTAAACATTCACGCCATACACTCCTGTTGTTAATAAATGCACTGACCAAGTGTCACGTGTCGTGAAACTGGATGCTACTCGCAGAGACCAGCGCTCAAGTGAGTCAGTTACCCATTTAATGCAGTTTGCAGGTTGATGCAATGAATAATCGTACCCACACATAAGTTCAGGCGCTTCTGAGGAACGAAGTGTACAACGAATTTTGCAACAATTTACTGGATATAAACAGATCACCTCTTAAGTTACTGAGTCATTAACCGCGTGACAACAAATTTTGAAGGCCCCAAAACGAAACGCACGGGCCAAACCGTGAATAAGCCGTTGAAAACAAGAAAATAAGGGTGAACTGTTCCTCTGTGTCATTTGTACACAGGGCATAGAAGGTACGCATAATGGACAAGATGCCGGCCCGTGGCCAAGTACAGACCTCCAATTTCGATAGAAGCCTACTGTATAGTACGAAATACAAGTTGGAGAGTTTAAGTACGCACAGTACAGATCAAAACTGACCAATGAACACTACTTTATATAAACTTCAGGTTGAATTCCTAAAGCTAAGAAGAAAGGCTCGTCGTACTGGCAAGCCGTTCAATGAAGCGAACATGAATCTCATTAAGATGTACAATTTTTGTTTCAAACCTTTTTGGATATGCTGTCTACTTAACTAAACGAGACAAACACAATTACTGATTCCTTGTCACATGATGCCCGAAATGCAATTAGCTTTGTAGCAGTAAATTTTTACGTGTAATAAATCAGTATCACTGAACGACGGGTGGAAAATACGATTAATCGATAAATAAATGTGAAAATCTATAGGTAGTTGGATGCATACAGAGGGACGAACGAAAATGGATGAACTGGCAGATGCACATGGACGTAATGCATATAGATGAATATGGGTGGACAAATAAATATACGGGCGAAGGAATAAAGTGAATAAATATATCCATCAGTTGAAAGATAGATTACGATAAAGCAGGAAAGCTTTCACCCACACACACACACACACAGCGATATTACACATATTTTCGGAGACGTAACGTGACGACACTGCACACGCTACAGCCATTGAGTGCCGATGGTGCCTGTGACAATGAGCGAAGTCCACAAGGACTCCCTAGAAGGGCTATCAGCTCGTCCAGTGGCCTCCACACACACAGGACGTAGCACAAATGAAAGAATTCGCGACCCCAGTGTTACAGCTGCACTTGACACCCAGGTATGGCGGCCATCCTAATCGACTATCAGCGTAGTTCTCCGACGAAAATGTTGGGTTAAGTTGTTCATGAACCTGGGTCCTCTTGTTGCTAGTCTGACCACTTCTTCTTGTCATCATAGTCATCACAATCATCATCGACATCTATCTTCGCTTCCAGCAATCTCTCATATCAGAAATGCGGGAAGCTCAGAGTGTAAAATAATACGGTTCAAAATCCTCTCTTTCGCTGGATGAAAGTTTCGCTAATTCATGTGTGTAATTTATGACAATATGCGTTATTTTCGTTTTTAAAGTCGTTTAATGTAAATTTACGGATTTATTTATGATACTCAAAATGTCGGGAACGGAAACGTAAGAGAGACAAAGGAGGCAGAAAATCTCTCCAGCAAAGTAAACCGGCGTGTGCTTTCCGCCCTTTCTTCAAGAAATACATATTTGTGTTTAAACATTGAGGGCACCATTGTGGGCGGTGTTGTTTGTCAAACATTGTTTGCTTCATTCGGGATCTTATACCCAGGTCATAGAGAGACGGCGTCAAGCTACCCAAGATAGCCTTTATCTGTCCACCCCAGTAACACTGGAAGCGTTGCAACCCTATCGGCATAGCTCAGCAAGTGCCCCAAATAAGATAATGTCAGACACCCAGAAACATATCTTTCAGACTGTGCAAATGTGAGACAAGGCTGTTCACTTCCTGGATGGAATGAATACCTCTATAGAGAAGTTATTCTTGCGGAGTTATTATCATTTCAGCTAGCCGAGAAATTCCCCGCCTTTTGTGAAACATGAGGGTTCGTTACCGCAAGCACAACAGCCCTCCACTGGATCTGAGCCTCAGCCCATGCCCTCACACTCCATTTCCTTAACATCTGTCATGTTACAGTACTGCACTCCTATCTACAGCTCTTCCATTCACGCTTCCTGACTAAAGTTTTGCATGCACTTCAAATCTGTTCCAAGCACACTATCCGGTCACTGCAGAGGCCCAGTTTCGATGCCGGGACAGCTGATGTGGGATTTGTGGTGGACATATTGGCACTGGGACACTTGTCTTTTCTCCAAGCACGTCAGTTTTCCCTCGTTAGTATCATTCAACCAAGGCACCATACTCATATTTCATTTACTTACCACCGACGATGCTTAATTTTAATAACTGACAGCGGACTTAACCGAACACTTTTTCTCTCCCCATGCACACTTTACATGCCCCGATCATCCCATCCTCTTTGGTCTGATGATCGTGACAGTAAGTCTAAACGATAAAGGGTACAAAACACGACGTTTCTCATTTCTCATACAATTTTCATGCCACACCCTTCTTACTCGGGGCCGGGATAGCGTAGTCGGTATAGCGACTCGCTACGGGCTGAACGGTCTGGCATACAAACCCCGGCGGGGCGAGACTGTCCGGCCCCAAGGCCCACCAGCCTCCCGTACAACAGGTACCGGGGGAAGGGGGTAAAGCGGCCGAAGCGTAACGCTGACCACCCACCCCCTTCTAGCGCCGGGGTAGAATGGGTAAAGCTATACCTCTGCCTCCTCTCTGTGCCTGCTTGGCACGTGAGAGGGCAGCTTTACCTTTTAACATTTACCCTTGTTACTTCCTCTGTCTTAGCTTCAGATAACATTCTCACCAGAACCCTTTCTTTACACACCATCAATCCATGTTCTTATTCTGGGGACATAGACCAAGTCCCAGGCCCCGCAACAACACGTAAAACTACTTTTCACTCTGTTCTCACCGTGCATTCTTTATGTACATGTATATATTATGGTTTTAGCAACCACTTCTTTTAACATTGTATGTAAACATCGCCCGAGTGATTAGTGTCTTAAATCTGCACGATCCCCCTGAAGATGGCGTCATGCTACGCCGAAACATGTCGGGGTAAGACAGAATAAATGTAAAAAATACAGTGCATTTTGTTGGTGATTTTACTTGTGATACGTAAAACTACCTTTCGTGTTACAGTCTGTGTGTTCTCAACTAGGATACGGAAAGACAGAAGACGTCACAATGACGTGAGCCATATTAACTCTACCAATGAGGCCTTTCATTTAAATATTACCGTACTTCCCGCCTCCTACGATGCTACAAGTGATAAGACGCACCTGTAATCAGCAAGACATTTTTGCGACTGTATTACAATTTGACTCTTCGGTATTGAGACGCAGGGCGATGTTGGGGGAAAACTTTCAGGAAAAAATGCGTCTTATGAGACGGGAAATACGGTACCTGCAAATTCAATTCCTATCTTACAATAAACACACCGCGTATCCATCATGAAATCCAGCTGGTTAATAGAGCTACTGTTCAGCGAATGATTTAAGTTTTCATACCCGGGCCACTACTTATTCAGAAATATTACATTACAACCGTCTACATTCCAAACGTTCAAAGTGTAACCCTTTATCCTGAAAAACATACGCACCTGACTGTAGGTGCAACGCAAAGTTCTGGTAGTTAAAGCAGATAGTACAATGTGGTTTAAAGGGTTAGTGACTAAAAACTAGGTTCTATGTTGCCTGTAACAGCACCAATTAATTTTAAAATCGGTTTGTAAAAGTTACGAATGCGATATACAGAAAAAATATTTCAACTTGGAGAGCGGAGATATTTAAAGTTTTAAAAACATTTGTATAATATGAAGTAACATTGCTGCAGTAAAAACAGTTTTACAATTAACAGCTGCAATAATCGGAACCAAATGTTGGAAAACTGTTACTGAGATATTGAGGGTCGTCTTACAAAACTGAAGTGCGTAAGTCAGTGTTAAAAATTTTATTAATGTGCACAAATGTAACTTGCTAAAACACAAATATTAAACTTTAAAAGTTGCACAGATTGAGAGGAGATTTCACGGTATTAACTGCCAACTGAATGACTGCGGTTGATTCAGTTCCAGTACTTTCCAGGAATAAATCTGGAAAATTAAAGCACATGATTTGGAAAAACAACGCCTCTCAATCATGAACCGGCTGCTTGTCCCCACTGACCACTGTTTTATGATATCACATAGCTGCCACACGTTGTATGTCATTATTCTACAGCACTCACTAAATCGGCGTTAAGTTTGATCTCAAGTCTGCGATCTCCCACCTACTACGCAATGCATTCCTGGCTCGACTTTCACAGCTTTGCTCTGGAAGTACAGAACGACATCTTTCTAATTCGCTAAGTGAGCGTACGCCTTCGGAAATAATTGCCGCGTTTGCGTCTTCGATTTTTGTTGGGCGCGGGGGGGGGGGGCGGCCCACAGCGCCATCGCTGTGCCTAATCTGCCAACGCATAGCTCCTTGTCTCGTAAACGCGGCTGAAAAATATTCAGACACGTGACACCATGCATAAAACAATAGAGCCAGGACTGTTTTAGGAAGTATGTATCGGGCACCCCACGAAAACTGGCCTCTAGCAAAGGGGAACTCGACGTTAATTCTGATTGTGTATGGATTTCTTCTTATTCAGGAGCAAGGCTTTGGCCATGACAGCGTAACGTGGTGGTCCCTTATCTCCGGCAAAGCCTGCAGAGAAAGCGCACAGATCCCATCACAAACATACGCGTCTAACAATTTCCACTGGTAGTCGTTTATTAGGTGCTCGGTTTATATAGGATAGGAAAGAAATCTGTGCACAGCTCTAACCAGACAGAACACGATAGATAATTCTATCTGGTATAATAGAATTCACTCGCCCTCACAAGACAACTGCACTTCAGACTACTGTATTATTAACGGGAATACATCGGTCACTGGTCATTAACATCCAACTGTCTTTCCCCTGTGAAACCACTATCAAGGACAAAATCGTACTCCTGTGTAACCGATATTACTTACACCGCGTGTCACACACAACTACTGTTTCCCTCACGCACACGGGCGTCTATGACATTCCAACATGAGTCAGTAAAGTGGGGAATGCGGAATGTTCATTAATTTTGTAGCAATACACTGTTTAACTGCAACAAAAGAACAACACAGCCGGTACAGTACGAAACATCGCAGAGAACTCGTCCCCACAAACTCGGACAAATTGTAAAGTGACTGGTTACCTTAATGGAAGTTGTGCAATTGGAGAACGAAAATTCAGTGTATGCTCCGTATAAGGAAGGTTAGGAACTGCCACAAGTCAGAAGAAGTTGCAGCTAGTTGGACCTATCAAAGGAGTCGTATGATACCTATACATATGTGTATGTGTGTGTGTGCGTGCGTGTGTGCATTATCCGTCCGCTGGTTGTTTCACGATTCTGTATCACCCTCTGTAGTTATTACGAATTGAACGCAATGGAAGGATGAAATGCGATGTAGAAAGCAGCGGTAGCGGCATATATTGAAACTTCCTACGACTGAGTACTGAACGTTTGCTTGGAAGGGCTAAATTCACATACCACAAAAACTAGCCGACCTCCAGAAAGGTAATTTGACCCGGGAATCCCCAAATATGAAGCCTGAATACGTCCACTTAACAACTCTTCGGAGACGTTCGTTAGTACGCGTTGTAAGGTGTTCCCGGAACTTCCTCGTGGTATCACATGGCTTCCACTATTTGTACCAGTCCAGCTGGATCGCTGACTTGCTGTACTGGTACGATTAACTGTGTATGGTCTTACTTGACAATGCTTGCGCTTTGTCTTCTCTCTGACACCAAGCAGATCCTGCGCCGACTCGATTTCAGGGGGCGGGACACGCCAAATTACCACATGCCGTGACCTCGCTCTGCATTTGGCCCTACTTCGGGTTTGGTTTCTAGCAGGAAGATGTCATCCCCCATAATCAGCCAAAACTTTCCCTCTAATTGGCTGAAAAATATAACACTGGCTGTAACAATGAACGTATGTAAACCTGGTCGACATTGCCAACAATATGGAACCTAGCCAACTCAATTAAAAGAATGGCTGAAAAAAATTTGCGTAAGTTAACTACGTATGATTGGAACAAACTGGCTGAAACGTTTGTTATAACTAAGACCAAACCAAGTTAGTTTAACATATTGCAAATGATAATGTACCACGTTACCTTCAACACGTAACGTAACTATGGGGTTTGGCCAGTTTGCATCTTTACGACATAATCAGACTGGCTCAAACACACAGAGTTCTCTATGGAAAAAGGCTATATTTCAAACAACATCTCTCCCTGAAATCCTCACACTTCGGCAATTCAAGCTATTTATGTTTTTTCATTATTTATGCAAGCAGAGACATCGTCTTTCAAAAAAAACTTGATTTTAGGGAACACAGTCAAAACATCAGTAACTGTGTTGTCACCTGCAAAGCCGTTCCTAGACTACACACCTACACTGTTGCGGCACTCCTGCAAACACTGGCCACTGCAAACCGTGCTAGAACCGTCTAAACAAGAAAGACGTAGGGAAAACTTACGACAAAACAACTAAATCAAAGAGACCCCATGTTAAAACATTTTGGTTATGTATTAGTCCTCAAACAGGGCGGAAAGAAGGACGTCGCAACATTTTAAATTATTTGTACAGTTTACTTTCACAAAGGGATTCATATCGTATTATCAACTGACATACTTCCTAAAACATTACATCACAACACAACATAATACAATAGAGCACAGTCCATGGAAGACATGTATTAGATAACGCAGCGTGACACTTTTCAAACCAAAATGTTCGTCTTCAGGGGCTATGAATATATTTAGATAAGAAATGAAGTTGAATTAAATTAATGAACAGACGCAAGATGATAGAAATAACAACCCATTTGACTTATCATATTAAATATTGAATATTAAAAAATACAAGGAAACATTGACAGGCACGCCAGGAGTGACCCCCCCCCCCCCTCCGACAGGCGTACGAAATAAAACAAAAGCCTGCTGACGTGGGCCTTAGAATATGGACAGCAGAAACCGACACAGGGCCGGCCCGAGACATGTGGGCGCCCCAGGCAAGTTAATAATTTGGCGCCCCCGGCAAACCCAATAATTTGGCGTCACTTAAAATCGATATTCTTTAAATTTTCTGGGTCTACGACGGGGCTGGTGAACGTTTTGTCGGCGCGTGTCGAAATTGCAGATACTTTTTCGGAGGAATTCTTTCGCTTGTTGAAGCCTGAGTTTAATAGCATCATATTTCCAATTATTCCAGTGACGTCATAGCACCCGTTACAGGTTGGCGCCCCGCGCAGTTGCCCGTCTGGCCCACCCTTTCGTCCGGCCCTGCTCTGACGTAAGACTGTCTACTCTGTACACTGACAGTGGAGCACGGGATTAGGCCTTTGATCACAACTGGCAATTCAATACGTATCCCGAAATTTACACGGATTGTTGACGACAGATGCTAAGTGTTAACAATGCCAGATCTTTTTCTTTAACTCTTAGCATGTACGAGTTGTGAAATCATGAGTGAAGCTGCACCTATGTCCAGAGCAGCGGTCCTCAAACTACTTCCCTCCGCAAACCCGTATTCTTGCTAGACGCATTCAACAAATCGCCTTATAATCGCATATGGTATAAGATTATCCATACCCTACCCACTGACTTTTTAACACTTAATATTCAGCAAAAAGCTTTCACGATGCAAAATGCCATAAGTACGAGGCATCTAGTAAAAACATTCATTCTTTCAAAGTAATATTTCCCCCCCTAAATCAGTTTGACATTCTTACTTTGGTTAATAAAGGCCGTCTATTTGCATGGTACTTTGGTTCACATGGGCACGAGTCAATGCTCGCAATGAAACTCAGAAGATGAATTAAGAAAAAACGATAAAAGTAGTAAACTGGTGAATACAAAATATTTCGAACGGTATTAATAGGCAATATTAACGACCATAACAAAATACCAAATAGGGGGTTTCCAAATTACATATGACGCTGCCTTCGAACATTTTTTTAAATACGAGGACGACTGGCCTAACGTTGGGTTTAGGCAGCGTCAAATGATGAAAGTCCTCTACTATAAAATGTTTTAATTTTCACGGCCAGTAGCCTTAGTTTCGCTAATTTTTGTCGACTCTAATCTCATGTCTTGTGGATTTATTAGAATTATACTTTAAAAACAAATTAGTTTTGTCTCCTTAAATCTGCATTCATTCACCAGCTATTCCTCCACTACAATTTTTTAAGCGAAAACCACGGAGACTCAAATGGGTTTTTGAGACCCAGTTCTCTACAACAACATTTACAAGCTCCATAGTCTTCGCCATTCTATTGCAATATACTCATACCTGCGAGACATTTAGTTTAAAAAGCACTGCCCCCTTGGTCTGGATCAGTAAAGCAAATTTCTCCCGCCAAATCCACATACATATTATTCGTTGCTTGGGCTAATCTGTTTTGTGTTGCCTTTCACATCTGTGAAACTGTGCAATGAATAATCTCAGAGTAAGGCCGGCCACTTCAGATTCTTAGAACTAAAACGTTTGTGTACGTTCAGGTTCGTACTTCCGTGGGGCAGATTGTGTCTTGAGATGCTAATGGTCGCTCAGTTATTCAAAAAACGATCTGGGTCCCAAAGTTCATAATCTTCACAACAGTCCGCCAACTGGCCTCTATCCCGAGCCAGATTAATCCAGCGCACACGTTCACACCTTGTTTCAAGTAATTCACCCAAGTCATGCCTGACATTTCATAGCGTACTAATTTTCTTATGGTGAGGGTTGTTACCCCCATCCCAAACTCCAATATGAAATTTTATATTGTCCATACCGTGTACGTACATACATAGAGTGATGTGTATCAACAATCAACTCGTACACACTCATTAAAATCCAACAATCAATCTGTTTATTCACCCCGACATGTTTCAATGCTTGATAGCACCATCCTCAGGGGACGCTTTGTTTTAAAAACACAAAAAACCTTTAAAAACTTTTAAAAGTCTTAAAAACAAGTGAAACAGTGTTGAGTGTTTTAAGACTTTTAAAAGTATTTAAAGGTTTTTTGTCGTTTTGAAAAAAAACATGCCCCCTGAGGATGGTGCCATGAAGCATTGAAACATGTCGGGGAGAATAATAAGACTCGGGTGTTGCTTTTTAATGAGCGTGTACGAGTAGGTTGTTGATACACGTCAATCCATTTTGGAAGACCACCCTTTGTCGTCTGTTCGCGAAGGATGTTTTTTGAATATACCTATTCGCAGCTACCATCCACAGGCCCGTCTCGGAGGTAGTCCTCTCCATCGGGAACCTGAGGACGTGTCATATCACAGTGGCAATAAACCCAGTTAATATGGTTTACATAAAAAAATCCCAAAATATTTTTGAGCGTGTCAACCCTGTTCAAAATAGAGGACATTTCAAGTCCACTTGCATGTTATGCCCACAGTTATTAATATAAACCTACTTAAAGAAGAAAGAAAGAAAAAAAAAAGGAAGTTGACAAAGTTATTGCTCTCCTTTCCGCGTCCACCCCTCACCCCCCTTACCCCGAGAGATCTTGCGCTCCCCTCCACCCACCGACCGCGCTCTGACACTCCACATTAGTAGCCAGCCTATGCATTACAATTCCAACTGGTGAACGTTATAGTTCTAGCGCCGTTTTGTGGACGTTTATCACTTACTACAGCCAGGCACCAGTTACACAGAGTATCCATCCATCATAACTTTAGAAGTAGGGTATTAGTTATAAGAACAATTTAATCTCTGTGAGGGTAATAACAATAATAATCATCATTAGTGACAGTATCAGTGCGCGCTGCTGTGTGCCACAGAGACCAGCAGCCAATTTGAATGGCTTCACGACAAGATTGTCTGCGGGCATTCGGTAAGTGTGTTCTTCCATACACTTGTTATCAGTTAATGATAAACTGTGTTCGATTAATCATGTGTAGCCTTCTTGCTACGTACGTGCAGGAAGGTTATGACATTTTATGGACTGCTCAGTCCCTTTATCTTCGCTAAACATGCGGAATGTTTCTCTGTTCGTGTGTGACGCCGCGTAACTTCTCCGTACTGGTGTTGATAAGTAATCGTGAATTTTATCAGAATATGTGATGCTAAAACATTATCTACCACGTGGCGTTTTGTGTTTATACCGCTTCAGTATTTTTCAAGCAAAGTTCGACTCATCTTGAAGCCAGCTATAAAATTTGCGCCTCATCAGCTACACTAGTTGAAACCATGTTTATTTTAGTGCAGGAAAGAGACTGGAGGATCAGTAAACGAATTACTGTTAGCACACGTGTTTTTAAAAATTAGCAGACAAGATTCGCTATTTTCGTAGTTAGATTCCGTGCATATTTTTTAACGTCCCGAATAAAGAAAGTTCAGGAGCCCGCAATAAACATGCTAACATTAACCATGTGTAGTTCTACAAATCATATGTACGGGCAAACATAACAATAAATGGACATTAACAAAATGTGTAATGTAACACCTTACAGAACAGGTTTGAATTAGCATTAAAACTAGAGCAATGAAAGATCTTATGTATAATATTTTTTATTATTTTTATGGATCGCAATTTGAGTGAGCAGTGCTGTTTGCCGGATACTGCCCATTTATTCATCCTTCTTCCGGGTCCCCGTTTCAATACACGATACAGTGGCCTTGTACACTGTTGGTCGTTTAGAGCACTATATCGGGCAGGAATTCACTCGTACTTCTATCGCCTAGCGTTTTAGACGTTCAGCACCTTAATCATTATAATAACTGTAAGCGAGTTATTCCAAATTGTATTAAAATTCAGTTCCTATCTTACAGAAAACAAGCCTATATTACAAAGATCAATCTGTTAATGTTGTGTGTGGAAATAATCAGTGTTTATTCTGGAATAATACATTATATATAAATACACTTTGCGAATATTTGCAGTGCCAAAGGAGGTGATAGAACGCAAAAATCACTGCTCTGAATACTTTAAATGAATATTATATTGCTGCGTCACAAAATTTTACTTGAACTAAAATGGTCCAAAATTTGTTGTCCTTAGGTTAAACTTCTATTTCGAAGTATGTCTTCCGGTTTTAATTTTTAACTTACATTAAGTACCGCCTTCCGGCCGCACTATGGCCCCGGGGTCGACATAGCCTCTAACAGAAACGAGTACCAGGAATATTTTCTGCGGCGTACAGGCGGCCGGTGCGTAGGGCAGACAACCTTAACACATTCATGTGCCGACTGCTCTGAAATCTGGCACCTTCAAGCTCCTGGAACCCTCCGGTCCTCTCCAGGCCTGTAACGGCCTGTAATGCTTTGCCTTTTTAAGTACCGCCTGGTATGCTTTACTCAGTTACAGGGCGTGAGAAAGTTATAAGTTTAATCTTTTCACACGTGAAATGTTTTAAATATCTTTGCATTATATTTGGGCACGGTTGTATAGTTTCTTTAACGTCCACCTCGTTGCCTTCTAGTGAAGTTTGCCACTTCGTAGATCTTCAGGAATTGTGCGACATTTAGTAAAGCCAAGGAACGTAATGTTATCGGCGTCGTTCGTGTCACTTCTTCAACGTCCACCTCGTCGCTTCCTAGTGGAGTTCCACACATTGCAGGCCTCACGAATTGTGCGACATTTGTAAAGCTGAGAAAAGCGATGTTGTAGACATGGTTCAAGTACTGCTCATATATTCACACGTTCCTCGCTACAGCCACCGTCACACCGAACCCCACCTACCTGTTATAACTGCGCCACCCATAAGTGCAGGAAGGGCCCAGAAGTATCATCCTTAGAGCGTGAAGCACCACTTGCAACTCTTGAATTCTAACCATGAACTAAACAACAATTATTATCAAGCACACCTCCTTTCTCCCTCATCCCCTGTATCCCCTCTTCTTTGTCCGATTACCACAGCAGCCAGCTTGAAGATAAAGCCATATGCAGCCATGAAACATGCGTGTTGAGGCGGGGAGAATTATCTGGGCCTAGTGTGATAAGATTCTATATAAGCCTATGTACGGACTGGCGTCCAGCAGCTAGGGGGAAGATGATAAGGCAAAGCCCCTCTACTGTGCCTGCTGCTAGAAATGGTTATGTTCCAGATTGTAATGTTGTGGATTGTGTTGCTAAAAATTCCGAGTATCATTGCTGCAGCTTCTTCAGGCTATTGTAATTTGTTAGTGCCAGGGCTGCTAGAAGTATGATGTAAGAGCAGTCTGAATTCGTCAGACTGAGGATGGGGACCGGTGATATGTTTCCGTGACACCGGCAGTGAAGCTGATCAAAGCGCTGCGAAAGTTATGTATGCACTTGACTGGCTGAGTGACAGCTTTTAGAGAACGATTCGGCCCCATGGCGTTAATAAAGGAATGGGATACCTTGATCCCAGATACGCTTTGATGCTCCCCTGTGCTAGTGTTACAAATTTGATAATTTTAATCTCACTTTCCTTCCTTATTTGAACAGGTTGATCGAAAACATCTTTATTTGTTCAAGTATGTGGCAAGAAACATTTCTCGCGTCTGTAGCTTAGTTTAGGCACATTGTTTTAATACTGTTTAAGTTGTTTTTTTTTTTTTCGAAAGGTTAAAACGAACCTGTGTAACTTCAGTGTCTGGCTGACAGTTTAAGAAATCACAGACATCAGGAACAGACAGATAAACTGATCCGGTGTCTTAACTTGCGCCAGGACTTCTTTCCTGTCATCAGATCCACGTCCTCCGTATGGGCATCGAGTTTGCTTGACGGCCAGACAGTAGTGAAGTGTACGCTTGCCTTTCGCATTTTATAAAGAAATATGGAGCCCTGGTCGGCCGTGTATGTTGTCATTGTATGTCCATGTGTGTCCCCTCGCTAAAGTGATAGAGACAAATGTTCATATTTTCATGTGACTTGGTATGAGTGTCACAACATTTCCTCCCACTGCAGACTATTCCGCCTCTTTACCTTCCAATTCCCTGCCATCTTGCAGAGCTCGCGGATATCTGAGGCGGTAGCCACATTATTGGCGTATAAGGTAAGACGTCAATTATGTTTGGTGACATTTCCAAAGAAGTGCAAGAAACGACCGCGTAAATATCTGTGTTTATTGTCATTCAGTTTTTCGTGCTTAAGAGGACAGAAAGCGAGCGGGGCAATCAGGAAAATAGGTTCAGGCCGAAACACCGGCCAGAGTCGTACCTCCGCAAACCAAGCTTCCTGTTTACTGCACCAGAAGTCACGTGTGAGAAACTAAGCATCCGTAAATACATGCGTTTGAGCAGAACGAAATTTCCCTTCGAATTAATGCTTCGCTCGCATGCCATTACCTGTGCTTCCAAGTCACGAATGGGAAGCGACACATAAAGACAGATACTGGCCGTGGAACAATGTCTCGCATTTCGTCTCTTCTGAAAATTCAATATATTCGACTGCTTCAGAAACAGGCTTAGCCTATCATATATACCGCAGGTTCACCTCTGTCAAAACAGAAGCCTGAACCCCATCCAAGTCAACCTTGCATACAGCCATTTCCCAGGTGGCTTCATGCAATGTTTCCATTAGAGAATTCTGTGACTTCACTAATTGCTGACTCACTGACAATGTAATCAGTGGGCCACCTAGTGGACGACGCAGGCTGTTCCATGACCCATTGTCTTTCGAAAAAAATACAACAGTCACTCAGTGCGTCACGAAATTCCCTAATTTTCCAGAACTTGTAAGTTCACTGCTGTTGTCACAGAAGTTCAACAGCTAACCTATCTTCAGGCACTTTTGTCCAGTGTCATTATTTAATTACCTTACGACGTTAGACTGTGATGAGACGAAACCAGACCTACGTCCAGTCCATGAATATAGTGATGTTACGACATTTATGATAATTGACATAACTGAAGTCTACACCTACGTTCCTGGCATCAAATTTATTTCAGTTTTTTTTTGTTAGTTTCCAGTGCGATCGTTATTCTGACTGTCAATTTGTTTTGTTACGTTATTGTAAATATCTTCCCGTCTCTTACAGGCGGGCTTCAGACTGTGCAGTAAGTACTTGAGGAAAGTCGAGAAACATGAGAATTATCGAGCTGTCATCAGCATCATGTCATCTGAAGGTTTAGCGACAGCGCAGGCAGGGCTGTGGAGCCGGAGTCGGTAAAAGTGTACCGACTCCGACTTCAATCTAAAATCGTAACTAGATACTCTAACTCCGGAGCCCAGATAGCTACAATAACCATTAGACTCAACTTAAATATAGGTTATAAGTCTAAAAAGTAGCCTGATGAATTACGTGGTGGTGATGAAACGTCTTATAGGTTTACCATCATTAATACATATTCAGTTTTCATGGAGGAGTCGGGGTCGGAGGTTTTGTGTACCGACTCCACAGCTCTGAGTGCAAGCCTGAATTGTGGTGTTGCTGGATTATGATAACGTATGTGTATGAAAATGGCGATTCCTCAGAAATGCTGTTAACTTCGTACGAGATTACAGGGCGTCATAAACCAGAACAACACAATCGACGTCGTCATCGTCACCACCACCACCACCACCACCACCACCAACAACAACAACAACAACAACAACAATAACAACAACAACAACAGCAGCAGCAGCAGCAGCAGCCACTTCTTAGCCTGCTTTTGTTACAAGGACTGACGCTTTTTCCTCTTTTGTTGAGGTATCCCCTCTGCCTCTGTTTGAATTGAGATAGCAGCTTCTGTATTCTGTTTTCAGATGTTCTTTTCCCGATGTTCCAGTCATTTATTCTATTCATGTAGGGGCAGAGTATCGGACAGATTATATTTTATGCCCAGTTATTTTTTATGTATTAATTAGGCCTCTAATTCTTCAGTCTGTAGCCTGATACCTGCCCCAGGAAACCCATTTCTACCGGTTCCATTCTTCTGTGAACCATCACGTGTCATAAAATGACTTCAGCATTACTCACACAGCCGCTGATCGTTGCCTTGTAACGTCATTGAGCGGCCTGTTAGTTGGCCTGTCAGAGGTGTGATTTTATCGTGCCATTATAAGTAAGAATGTCTTACACTGCAAGCGATAACGAAGACTATTTCGGATACAGTATCCCATTCACTAAACGCTGTGTTGCATTCCGTCGTAACGCTGTGAAGTAGTGTTAGTGGCGCTGTACGGGTGAGGTAAGTTGACAAGCCAGGCGTTTGTGAGATAAACCCACAACGTAATGTATTAACAATGGACATATGATGCCTATGTACGTTCAGCGTATTTATGTCTAGCTTCATTCATATATGTTAAATCGTTTTATATTTCGTTGGATCAGATCTTTGTATGTTGCGGTGTAGCGACGAACTGACAGTTGTGAATAAAGACCGGCCAGTGTGTACTGTTCCCGGCTGGATGTTTTGCATAGTTGCGGGTCATCGTTCATAAGGGCCGGAGTAGTCACTTCTACTGTAGCACACACTGTATCCAAAGCTTGACGATGGGACAAAAAACGTTTTGATTTTGCCTGGAAGAGGCCACATTTAGCAGATCATTCGGTTATTTGCCGTGATGTAGCAACTGTAGCGGTTACACTAAAATCAAATTAACCTGTGTGAGGGAATGATTACAACATATGACGTGTTCACCTTTAAAGGAACTCGTTCAGTTGATCAGGGCAAGTTTGTCATCTCCACAAGAGCCCGCCAATGGGCGTTATTCACAACCAGATGAATTAATTTCACACTACTCAGGTCGCCCAAATTGTCTTTTCCTGTCAGGTTTTGTAAATTTTTTTTAGTATTTCGCATTCCTTCAGTGCGTGCTACACGTCACGTCCATCTGATGCACCTTACTTGGATCACCTTAATAGATACTACTGTATTTTAGCGAAGAGCACACATTTGGAACCTCTATATTATGTAATCTTCTTCATTCTATTATTTCCTTTCTTTTGGCTCCAAATATTCTCCTTCAGCGCTCTGTTCTGAGAACCGTGACTCTGTGTCCTCGTAGGGCGCGAGTCTGTATTTCATGCCATGCGCGCATCCAGAATTTTTCCTTGGGGGGGGGGGGCTGACCCTGATGTTATATATAATTTATGTTTGATTTTAAAAATTATGGTATAAGAATCATGTAAGTACAGTACGTCACTGTCTGCAACTGCATTTACATACATACGAATTTAACTACATCTTCCTTGACTCAATCACAGCGTCCTATCGTCTTTTTTTAATTTTGTTAATTTATTTTCAAAATTCTAATGTACTAGTCATCAGACAGTTTCAGTGGATGATTTCGGCTGAAGGGAAAATCACGTAGAACTTTTGATACCATCATATCTACAAAATCCGTTTTTTAATTTTCAGTTTTGGGTAGTTGGGGGGCTGCAGCCCAGCAGCCCCCGCGCCCCGGGTGGGCCGTGGTCTCATGCCCATACACGACAACGCATAACAATCATTTGACGTGGAAATAACCTGCCCCGTTGTTGGTTATTAAGGCTGTAACTTGAACCGAAATATCAAGACGAGTAATCGCTCTTCAAGCGAATTGCCGTATGTTTGTCGCCAGGAATACCAACAGGCGTGACTGAGACAGCAGCAAGAAGGACAATCTTCACTACGCAAAATCAGTCTACACTGAGATCACGAAAAGGAGTCATATGGACGGTAATAACAAAGACCCTGAACACTTGCCCCTCTGCCTCCTGTTCCCTTCCCCTCCAACCCCTCTCGTCAAAGTCTACAAGCCCAAGGTTCATGTCGCTAGCGAAGGTTACCATTGTCAGCGTTCGTTTTAGGGAGGGAAGTGGTGAAAGTAATGTGGACCTGCTGAAGGGGGGGGGGGGGTGGTGGTTAAGGTGACAGCTTACGGGAGATGTGGAGAGGATAGATCCATGGGATTTCTTTGTGTGGCCTCACGATACCAAGATTTTACTTTAAATATAACGTCGTGGAAGTTACACGTAATTCGTCATGTACTTAATAACGTGGAATGCGTTATTTCTTCAAAGTTCATAATTGTCCAACTGGGGAAGAAATTCTCTTTTGTGACGCTGGCGATTCAGAACTTGTTCAACCGAAGACCTATTCCTATCTCAGCTAGTTCAAATCAATGAAAATATTACACCGCAGTTTTTGGGAGCATTTAATATTATTTTCTTATTTTCACATGTCACCCAAGGCGTATCATGTCAAATTCTACAGTTTATTCTTTCGACGTATTCCATAAAAATTTGGAATTTCTTAGCCGACCGGGATACTGTCGTCATTTCAAGAAGGGTTGTGTCCCATATGCTCAATATGTTCATTAATTTTTTTTTACCAAGGTCAGTGCCCATATTTCACACTTGACACTTTTACACTGTTTTGTTTTCCTAGGAGGCTTATCACTTGGTGCAGTGGAGATGTCATGCAGCTAAGGAGTATGTTAATGGTATTCTGTTACCAATCTGTGTGCACATGTGAGCTGCTGATTTATAATTCATAACCAGTCTTTTATGACATGTTTGTGTCTGTTTACCGGAATTCCACTGTGTGAATTTATTCAGTGAATTTAAATATTCGTAATTTTTGTTTGGTCGTACAGCTCAGAGATTGCGATATTTTTGGGCAGGCGGCAATAATTTGTCCCAACATGACAAATTCGCCTACTTCAGTCTTTAACATGACAGCTTCCTCTCATAATCTGTTTTACGCTTCTCAGGTTAAGAACGCGGGCTGTAAAATCCGTGCTCTCCTATAATTCCTAATGATTCCTGTTTCATTGTACGTCATATAATCTATGATGTAGAAAGAATCCCTAAAATGAAAGATTCATCGCCAGTCCACATAATAAATGCCCCGATCACGGCCTTGTAATGTATTTCAGGCGTCAGATACAATCGTTGTGGGGTTTCTCCCTGCACCAAACATAGTGTGTGCGTTTCCTGGAGATAGAGGGAGCAGTTGTCAAGTTCTTTATTAAGCAGACCGGAAGTCGCTGAACCATACGATAAGTAAATTACACCCAAAATGAAGGCATTATTTGTTATGTTTAGGGACTTGATAACCATCATGGTTAGTGTAAACGGATTCCGGTATTGGAGTTCCTTACAATTTCACAGTACATTTGCAGAATTTCTGGAGGGGTCTAGAAGGTACTTTCTGAATTAAAACTAAACTAATACCAAGATTTGTTGGTATAAAATTATGATAACGGAAATAAGAAGCCTGAAGGGACACCAAAAGAAGGACCTTTTCGCTAAGGCGATCATACCTGAAATTAAAAGGGGAACTGAACCTGTCTGCCTGTCACATTTGTGCCTGTCTTGAATAATGCTGTAGACAGTCTACAGCTACATTATCGTGGCACAGCACAACGTTATCATATTGCCTTTCCGAATCTGTAGCTCAGTAGAGCCATGAGTTCGACGATCAGAACTCGATTCCCATCACGGACAGCAATTTTTCTCCTCGCCATGACGCCCAGATCGGCTGTAGCTTCCCATTCTCCTGGAAGGGATCTTTCCACAGGGACAAGGCCGATGGGGAGTGAAGCGTATCACACTTGTATATTAATGTGCAATTCAGTCGTATAAGAACATGTGATCGAGTTTTAGCAGTAGGGATAATAGACTAAAAAATGAAGTCCAACGTGCATGGTACACCTTAAAAATTTGAATATTTGCACAACGGGAACACATTCTCTCCTTTTATGGAATCCTAAGGTTCATTCATGTGTTCATAAAAGCTCGCTGCTGGGCCAAATACTTAGTCAAGCAACGCAAAACTTGCGTAATTTTAATATATCCGTTTCATCAACGCCAAGGTCACAAAGCGACTTCTTACCTTGTGATCTTTCAGACCCAACCTTTGTACGGTTTCTCATCTCTACATGACCTACCGATTTCATCCTTCTCGATTTATGCACATTAGCAGTGGCGTTGCTAGGGGGCCGAGTGGTGCCGCCGCCTCGGAGGTCAGAGGTCAGGGAGCGGCAAAATAAATATTTTAAATAAAAAATTATTTTGTACGTTCAACAAGTTTTAAAGTATTGAACCACATAAAAGAAGGGAAATTCAGTACTTAATATATATTTTTTAATCCATGATTTATTTTAAGTGCAGCCATTGTGATTACTGGCCCCGGGCTCCAAAAGTCTAGCTACGCCACTGAACCGTAGTAATATTCCTTGCGCATTGCAGTTCAGAACAGGCAGTTCGAGCACAACGCAAATCCTGCTTTCGCGTTACACAGACTTATAGTTCTACGTATCTGCTAGTGTTACTGGTATTTTGTTTTATTTGTAAATGAGTTATTACGTACATTAAGTATATATTTTGTGTACCTTAAGTTTGTAGCATACAATCTCAAAGTTTCGCATGGTTGTCATGTTTGTAATTTTCAACTCACAAACAACATAAAAATGTCCCTGTCCGCGCCATGAAGTTACACAGAGCAGAGCATTAACTACAGGCCCCGCCCGCATTACCACTGGCGGGTAGAACCTCGGTGCCCATTGAATAAGACGCTGGCACAAAGAATATTTTATATGTGATTTGTGAGTATGTTTAGACTTCAGATGCTAGTGGTCCATTATGTATCGGCAGCAAAGCGAAAGCTACAGAAAACTTTGCACGACCGCTATGTTGGTATTTGGTATTCTAGTCAAATGTTACCTTAACCACAGTTTTGTACTTCAGTATTCATTACCATACATAATATCGGGACCCGTCAGTATGTGGCACTAGAGTCAATGCTGCTTAATTTCGCGCGTTTGCCATGTTGTTATTAACGAGGGTAGGGAATTTAAAATGTGCCGCGTTTGGCTGTACTTCACTGGCATAAATTTACACTAGGTTTTCACGAAAATTGGTCAGCGGATTCAGAAGTTGAAATAGGGACGCACGAACAAACGCAGGCAGCATGGCGATCTGAAAACCCCATGTTTTTCGTTTTTCGGAAGGGTAGTGGACTAGAAATGTAATGCCCACGTAGGCATTTTTTCCCTGTATCTGAAAGTTTTTCAAAGAGAACTAGCGGCAGAAATCTCCTGTATTATTGCGCAAAGTGACAAGTATGTAAGGCAAAACGCTCTGTGTCCCGGGCAGAGGCACGGACACGGGGTGCGGTCAGCGCCCCGTGCTGTGCCTAACAATAAATACCTGTAGGCCTACTTGGCACAAATTTTATACATAGTAATATAATAACAACAGCACGGGTGTGAGAAAGCTGCACACACGTGTACAGGTAACTGACGGGGCTCCTCAACTAGGTACCCTCTACTGCACTGTGTCACTGACTTCTGGCGTGCGAATCGGTATTGCAGCAGTGGATGCCCTATCCCTGTCACAGTGTACTAACTAGGTGGACCATATTTTATAAACTCACAGCCCCTGAGGTGTTCAAGAAGCTCACAGCATTTCATTGGACACAGAATTTAATTACCGTCTCCGCAGGGGCCCTATCGTCTACCCCGTCTTAACCCATTTCAGTGTGGCTCACACACTCGTCCTATTTCTTGAAGGTTCATTTTAATATTATGCTGTCGTATAGTCCTAGGTCTTCCATTCAGATGAAGCCTAGCGCTAAATTTTAACTGACATTTCTCATCTCCTCTATGCCTGCCACATGCCCCACACGCTCCATCTTACTTGATTTTATCACGGTAATCGTGTTTGCTGAGCAGAAGAAATTCTGAAGCCCCTCAGTTTCCCATTACCAACATTTTACGTCCACTTGTTCTTAAGACAAAATGTTTTCCTCAGACCGTTGTTCCCTAACCTCTCTAATTACATTCTTTCCCTAGGGATAGACACGAAATCTCTTACTCGTACAGAACGACAGTCTGAATTTCAAAAAACGGTCATCAATTCTAATTGTTACAAACATGTAGAGGCACGCTTTTTTTCAATAACAAGTAAGGCGTTTGTTTGGTAAGTGGATATCCTCTTGGAGGCCGAATATTTGCATTTTCTTGTATTGCCGTCTAGTGTCTTGTGTCGTCCGATTTCCCCTGTGGTGTGAATTGTACCGCGTGACTACGGGATTCGTTGTCTCGATCAAGATTAAGCCAAGGATCTAATGTATAAAAGTGGATTACGTCCTGGTCTCTTAATTTATAGTTGTGCAAAAAGGCATAAAACGCTGTTATGATAGTTTGATTGGTAGAGAAAGATGGAGCATAATTCGGGGGCAGGATGCAGCCCACGGGCCACCTTTCTGTACATGCATAGAGGGCAATTCGAAGTCCTCACGAAGGCTTTAGCTGTTGCGCAGTACTGAGAATATTTTGTGGAAGGCCAGAGTCTGTTTGTCCCTGCTGATCATACAATTCGGCGTTAGACTGAGGAATATTCAGTTGAGATGCGCGCTACAAGTGCAATAGAAAAAATGACAACATTAACAAAGTGTGAACATCGTGAACTCTGTGGTGTCATAAACGGCAAGGAACTTCTTGAAAATCTGAGCTACTGTTAGATACTTCGACTGATTTTTATTGTAACAACTATACAGTATACTATTGACATTTAAATATTCACGTGGATACCAAATAAAATCATATGTCAACTCAAGAAATCATGACCAGATGCCGGTCTTAAGATCTGGCAGCTAAAGACTAAAATGTACCGAAACATACTCGTATACTCGTACACGTGAGGTCTGCTCTTCGTTTTGTTTGGTCGCAATACTTGGTCTGTCACCGTGTGAGGTATTTGAGTAAAGAAGGACACTGCATATCATGTTCTAAAGTCAGACGTCACTCATCTGACGCCGTATAGTCTGGTAGGAGGTGCCGACGATTGAGCAGCTTGATGCCTCTTTCATTAGGTAGATGATGGAGGCTGAAAATTCGTTCTGAAACGTTGGTACATTTCTACAAAACTACAAGGCGTATTATCCCAGAAGACAGGAGTCCACATAGTTCCACGTGTGAACTCAAATCGCTCTTCGACGTCCGCCTCTTTGATGCGTACAAGAATCTTCGTAAAGGTATACTGAGTGTTTAACAGTCGGAGGAAACTCTCTCGCAACAGACTGGACGTCTGCAATAAGTAACTGCTGTTGTCGAAAGCCGTTACTTTATCGCCGCAGGAGAACGTCTAGGTGCTTCTCAGGCATGACTGTGATACGGGCGAGGGTGGGCGTCGGCTGCGGTTCGTCGTTACGTTTATCGCGTTATTAAACAATGGTTGCTTGATAACTTTGCTCTGCACCAGTGCCGATCCTTGGCGTTTGTCATAGCAAGCATATTTTGTTGAAGCGCACCATTTTAGGCGCGTTCGCAAATTTGCGATAAGTGACTATTAGCTTCGCCGTGTGTATCCCGGTCCGTCCGTCCGTATGGTACATCTCGGCTCCCACTGGACGGATTTTCAATAAATTCGATATTTGAGAATTTTTCGAAAATCTGTCGAGAAAATCCAAGTTTCATTAAAATCTGACAAAAGTAACGGGCACTTTACATGAAGACGATGTACATATGTATCTCTAGTCTGTACCGACAAGTTCAAAACAACACCTTGTTTTCAAGCTTTTGTTGTTATTATTATTACTGGAAAATCAGATGTTGTGTTGAACTTGTCAGTACAGACTAGAGATGGTTATACATACGCACAACGGGCTGGGAAACCCAAAGATTACATGTATGACAATTTCTCGCTCAGTTCTTCTTAGAATGATAAATGTTCTAGACAAAATTTGTAGATAAAATCAAAACACACTTTTTATATTCAATCACTTTTTCCGAAAATCGTGCAGTTTATGAGGCTTCGTCCATTTGCCTTCCGGCTAGGACCAGCATGTAGATGGATATGAGCATGAGGTTACACTGACAGTGGAAAAGCAAAGTACTCGAAGTGAGACAGGTTTCCTTGCCCCTTTGTCAACCACAAATGTCCCATGGACTGGCCGAGAATCGAAAACGGTCGTCCGCGGTGAGAGCTCGGCGACTAACCCCCAGAGCCGTGGCACAGCCCTTTGAGGACGAAAATTAACGGAATTGTGTGCAGATATTCAGTTCGTACTGTGCTGTAAATATTCAGTTAGAAAAAACAGTGAGTTAATGCTGTACAGGAAAATGACTGCTGTTTCTTCTAAGATTCATAACAATCATGGAAATACACTGTGTGGGTAGAACAGAATTTTTGTGACGTTAAACTTTGTGGTGCATAACGTAACCACAGAGCCTTGAAGAAGTAATGCTAAATATGATTTCTGTTTGTCGTCGACTGCTGTCTGGTAGTTGTGTAACCCTGCCGTGAATAACTGCAGTGTTATTGCGCTCCCTCCCTCATTGCAGTTGCAAACAGAGTTTTAACGACATATTGAACCGACTTTATTGCGTGTTCCGTCTTGAAGGTGCATGAACAAATCAAGAAACGGTTCTCTATAGCAGCAATGCAGCAGAAACATTTTACATAACGGTTGAATTTTTTTTTTGTATTATTTGCATGGGACTTCGCTAAGCACCACGATGTGAAAGTGTAGGCATATAGGGGGAGCGGAGGTAAACATTCGGGCATTCTTAATTTCGACACTGGATGAAGATGAGCGGTGTGCTTCATGTTATGGTCACTTGAACCCGTGCAAACAGCCGAGCCTCCGGAGCAATTTCAGTAGCGCGATAAACGTTTTGTCAAAATTTCGGTATGTTACGGCAATAAACCCCGAGTGATGCTGACAACGAACACCGAAGGTGCGACAGAGCCCTCCATTGAATGCGATTCTGAGTCCGTTGAGTCTACGCAAACTCTGTACCAGCACTGATTGATACAGATCGGAAGCAGCACGCAATGGGCGTACATGTGTCTGTTCTATATGGTAGGTATGTATACAAATTTCGACGCTGAGATAACGTAACTGCTGCCCGAGAAGAAATCAAACCCAGTCCCTCGTCCAAGCGACCGTGTTGGGGGGGGGGGGGGGCGGTTTAGATACCTAGAAATGAAGGCCGTTTCATGTAGCATATGAACAGTCCAGACTGGATACGTATATTGCGTAACAGGCGTTGTTGTGTCCACGCTAAGGAACGATCCGTTGTGTATTTACTTTCCGTAGTGACCCCACGAGTGCATTTCTTGGAATTCAAAGTGCAGAAAGCGTGGAATTAACTGTCCAATTACAGAACTGGAAAGATGTGGCTCATGGCTTGGTCCAATGGAAACCGCGAATATTGCATCCGTGTGTGATATTTGAAAGTTATTTGAATTTAAATTTGACTTACAGCTCATGTATAACTTTATGACACGACGATGGTTTCATGACAAGGTTTGCTGTACATCTGACAGTAAGATGTTCAAGTTTCACGCGATCATTTACAGATTTCTCTATGGAATGCCGCAATATTCAGTTGACACTACAGGCAACAGCAAGGGCCAAGCGACTTTTTCGATGTTACGCATGTATCGAAACGAGGAGAAGGCTTTATGTAACAGCTTTGCCAGGAAGCTGACATGTAATAACGCATGAAACACGCATGGGGAGATGACAAGTTCACGTACGTGTTTTACTGGGAAGACCTGAAGGGAGACCTTGAAGTACCACGTAGATGGGATAGTAATGTGACTCGGGATATGTAAACAATAGGCTGTGTTAAAACTGTGAAGAACTCACCTAGCTGGAAGCCAGTGGCTGAAGTAGGGTCTGCTTTGCAGTCTCTGATTGTGTTTGGTATTTCTGATACCGTTCATGCGTTAGTATTTGCCCCAGTTGTATCAATATTAACAGTTTTATTGATTTTGAGATGTGTCTATGATTACTTTAGCTTTCTTTGTTACAGAACTACAGGCGGTGTATATTTAGGATTGACAGATACCAAAATGTTCCATATTGAGTGACCTTAGTGTCAACAAAAAAATCTTATCTCCATTAATATTTGTGTAGCTGGCAAGAATAAGTAGCTAAGATTCGCCCCTCACTCCGACCGCTTGCTTGGCTTCACGGATCATGCATGGTCGAAGTCCACGTTATCCCCCATGGCCTATAAAACCAGTCTTGCCAACTATGTAATGCTTCAACACACAGATCACCGGGCGCCACATCGGTGTCGGCTGTGACGATGTTTGTCATGACTATGAAGCCGATCCACAGGATGTCGCTCTGACCACGGAACGTGGCTGCTTATACCGGGTCTAGATAAAGCAATGAACGGATGATAGTACGCGGCTGCCTCGACCTTTGGCTTTTCCCTTTCATTCCCGTGCCCAGAACAGATCACAGACCTAATCCCTGAGTGGTTTCCTCACTTTGCCGGGAAGTGATAGATGTTATGTTGATTACCCTACAGATGGTTAACACAGATAACTGTAATTATTATGGTTTTCTGTGTTGGCCACTTGTAGGTTGGAGCTGTCCTGAAGCGGGAAGCAGCAGATTCTTCCGAAACATTAACTTCTTACCACAGTAAACGATGTCATAACCTAAAATACCACGATCAGTCATCGCCGCTGTGAAGACCCTGTCCCTTATACAGGTATTTCGAGTGCAAAGAATTGGGTATAATAAAACCGGCCACACGCGAGATCACGGTTAAGTAAAAATATGTTCTAAAGGAAAGTTTCTAGTCTCTGGAATACACAGTGTTCTAAAAGTCACTTTGCCGTGACCCTTGAAAGCCTAATGGTTACTTTAACGTACTGCACCACCAGGTGTGACAATACAAAACCTAAATTTCGCCCACACAGGGCATTTATGTCCCTTATGTGGTTTTCAGAACACACAGCGATTTTTTCCGTATGCAGCAGAAACTGACGAATTTTTTAAGACCAAGATGAAGTGTGTTTTGCGCCTTACGAACTGAATCTTTAAATGTAATTCACGTTAATCCTAGTTTTTAGAGGGACTCTTGTTCGGGGGAAACACTGGGTTATTTACAACCAACCAATAGCAGAATGTGAAAATGAGGAAATACAGAAAATATGCAAATTGTCGACGATCCTACTGTTGCCAACTGTGGCAAATAAAAACTGAACGCAAAGGCAAATAATCACCGGTAAGTCCGCGCTCTCGGTAAAGGGACCTTGACGACAGGCGGTATGTTGGAAACTAATGTATAAATAGTAACCTACAGTTAACGAGAAAACTGAAAGGAAAACGAATAATCTGAAAATCTTGTGCCCAAGTACGGTATAAAAATATGATATTTTCCTGTTACTAAATGTTTTTTGTTACTCCGATCCCTGGAATTGTATTATTTACAGCACGATTGGTGAAGTAAAAGGTTCTTAGTTTATGTGGCTGATATTGTTAGTCTCAATGCAGACCCTTTTGTGTGGCGACAGGCAGAGCATCATCGCCCCTCTTCAAGCCAGTAGTGAGTCGGTATTCACCCATTTTGTTTCAAAGCACTGCAGTTAATATTAATTTTTACTGGTTATATTCAAAGAACTGAACACGCGGTGGCGCAGTTGGTTGAAGCACTGCGCTACAAGCCCAAGCCGGAAGGTCGCAGGTTCGATTCCGGATAGTGTCATTGGAATTTTTCATTGACATCATCCTGTCGGTCGCACAGTGGCCCTGGGGTCGACTCGGCCTCTAACAGAAATGAATACCAGAAATATTTCCTTGGCGGTAAAGGCGGCCGGTGCGTAGGTTTCACAACCTTACCACCTTCATGTGCCGACTGTTTAGAAATTCTGGGAGCCTGACCTGGAACCTTCAGGGCCTGTCCAGGCATGTATAGGGATTGCTTTACCTATGTTCAAAGAATGTGCTGGTACGTTTATTCCAGTATATTGCGTTTAATATTAGGTATTGCTGATACCGTTTAAGGAAGGCGTTAGAAATTGTTTCCTTCGGGTGGCCGACGCCTATCACACCTAGCAGGCACGTCGTCCATTGCACTTATAAGTTCTGCTGGTGAAAGTGAAAACAGTGTATGCTGAATGATTTCTTTCAGGTCGCTGTCAGTGTGAAGTAAGGCTGTTAAGTTTGCCGTTTCTCTAGGTTCGGTTTTCAACTGAACTCTTCGTAGATAAGGTTTTGTAGCGGTGGTTGTGGACCCTGTACGTATTATAAACTGTAAGTGGACCCGTATAAACTAACAGACTGAGGAAACAGAAGGAAATGGGGAGGCGTTGAACTGTTAATTGTTGTCCATAACCGCCATAACCCTCCCAGTTATTACATGGCGTGAGCAAGCCCAAGATTGAACTGTGTCGGTTTTTTGATCGCTCAGTTAGCGTAAAGTATCGTGCAAAGTAATGACGCAACATAGCAAGCTTTCAGCATAGGCTTTCCTACCTTTTAGGGCCGGCCATTGTTCTTTGTGTTTACTGCTTCACCTTGTTCTCCTCCACGTGTCTTCAGTAATGTATAGCGTTTCACTTCCTTCGCGTGCTGAAACAAAATAACAGACGATTACGAATTTCGAATAATGGGACTGAGAGACTCAAGGAATAACGCGTCTGACTTACATTCGGAAGCCCTCTGTTAGAATCTAGGTCTACACACCAGGTGTACTGAGAAGTTTTTTTCGTGATTTTCCTCAGTTCTCCAAGAACCTACGGGGCTACTAGCTCAAAGTAGGGTACCACTGCTTCCTTTCTCATCCTTTCCCAATTAATTATTTGCTGATCGTCTTACCTTTCAACACCAGGCAGCCGGAGATATCGACAGCGTTCTTAAATACTAGTAAAACTAAATATTCGTAAATGGAAGTTTGGCTGGATTTAAATAAAAAAATAATAATAATAATTGGAATGTAAAAACAAAGGTGAGGCCAGTAAAAATAGGGGCAACGGGAACCTTTTCAAAATCCTTCAGAAAATACTTGAGCAATATACCAGGAAAGCCCGAAATCAAGGAACTACAAAAAACAGCTATATTGGGCACAGCACACACACTTCAGAAAGTGCTATGTAGAAGCACAAAAGAGTTTAATGTTGATGACAGCGTTATATGCACCATTAACAGTAGGCGCAGAATAGCTGCGACACTGTATACCCTAGAAACATGGTTTGTTTCAGGTATAACGTATAAGTGTGAGTACCCTGCATAAAGGAGATAATATAATAATAATAATAATAGTAATAATAATAATAAAGTAATAATAATAATAATAATAACATGAAGTGCGAGTCCGCACGGTTACGTAGTATAACAGCAGTTATACATAAAATGTACTTAATAATGCACAAACACACAAGAGCAACAAGGATTATTCAGATACACAATTAATCAGACCAACTGCACTGATACATTTAACATTCGCGCGTCATCTTACAAAAACAAAAGTGATTAATGTAACACTGATTTGGTTGTGTTCATATGCAGAATACAAAATCAGTCCCCATTCTACCAGACAAGCACTGAAAACTCTGCGTACCAAACATGTCTTGTAACCCCTCACCATCTAAGTATAGTAACACGACGTGAAGATTGCCAATAAACAGAAGATGTCAGAAGTTTAAATAAGTGGCCAAATATTTATTCCACAGTATGATGTGTGTGTGCATGCATTATGTATTATGTATGTGTGTGTGTATGTATGTGTGTGTATGTACGTATGTATGTATGTATGTATGTATGTATGTATGTCTAAGAACAGAACGTACTTTACTGCCAAGAATACGAAGAAGTCCACATCTTATAGTGAAATGATAGTTCACGAAGTCCTCTTTTTATAAATTCTGTTTGCTGACATGAAACTGTTACCTGCAGCTTTGTAATGAGTACGTAAATGTGTAAATTCGAGCAGAACTGGACACTGCCAGTGGATCCGTATGTTACTTTTAATCGTTGGTGTATACAACCGCGGCCACAGATATTGAAGCTGGGACTGATTCCTTGTCGTTGTCAGATCTACACTGCCAGAGTTACATTCTAGAAACTAGGGCAGCTTGAAATAATAACGAATAGGAACTTCAAAGACACAACAGTGGACAGAATAACAATATATTTAAATAGCTGTGATCTCACATTTCTTCCATCTGCTTTTCAGTTGCTTTTCCCTTCTAACTGAGAAGAATACACCCAGCTCTTGTTGTATGCCTTTTTTTGCCCCTTGCAAATTTACACTTATTAATTTGCGCTGTCTTATTTTCGGTGTAACGCCTTTTGGGTGCCTGCGTTCTATTACGCCAACCACTTATTTCTGATGGGAATATAATTTTAGATTTACGCCTTTTTTATTTACGCCCAAGTTTTGAGGAATGCAATTAGAGCGTAAAACAAGGGTTGGGTGTACAACAAACTAGAAAAATATGAGACGAGTAATGTCATTTGCTGGGGAGCGAAGCCTGGGCTGGCTGCCTAGGTCACATGTGTGGCAACGTTGCATTTTGCCTTGCGCGTCACTTGTTGTGGCCGTGGTTATGGTAGTTAAGAGCGAATGCATCTCGTGTGATCAGATACAGTGTGCGCCTGTCCTTGGTGTTGGGCAAGGGAGTATGGAGCACTGAACCGTAACATGTAACTCGGAAAATAAATAATATATACATCACAAATTTGCGTTCAATGAATAAGATAAAACAGCTACATAGCATTCGGGAGATACACTGTTCAAATCCCGGCCGCGTCTTTGATATCACAACTGCAGTTTGCTGGGCTTCGTCTGCATTCAGTTGTAGCCTCCTTTTATCATTCCAGTACTGAATCTTGTGTGGCACAATGAGACCACCATCTGTTGGAAAATGTTTCGGAGAGACAGCTAAGGGTGGTCTCCAGTCCCTGGGTCGGCCTGGGTTGGGGGGAGGGGGTGAAAATAGCTTCTAGCGAAATATTTACAAGGGCTCTGTTACAAAGTCTTTGAAATGATCTAAGCAACGGACTCTGAAGGTGTACTCGTAAATAGTAAGTCACAGTCAGGACTAGACTAGGTTCACTGAAATCAGTAAATGGGTGTGTGTGGGTGCGGGTAGGATTCAGTGGGCTGAGGGCAGGGTTGAGTCGGGGGCAGTAGAAGTGGGTTTGTGGGTAAAGACAGGACTCATCTGGCTGAAGATATGGTTTGGTAATGATTTTCCATTTAACCTTTTAAAGCCTAGCGGTAACTTTACGTACCACCAGGTTTAACATTAAAAAATCCTACGTGGTGCCCACATTGCGTTTATGTGTTTTGTACGGATCTCGGAACAAACAGCAACTTTTGCCTTATAAGACATTAAGAGATTGGTTTTTATAACCGAAGTGGAGAGTGTTTACAGCGCGGTACGAACTGAGTCCTTATATAAAACAGATACGCGTCGTCTTTAAAGGGTTAAACTAGCAAGTGGTCTGTTCTGTTCAGATATTCCAGCTAGGGCGAACATACGCGAGCAGACGTAGTCTGTTCCAACCTAAAAGTCCGGAGGTATGGCCAGTGATTTATAGTGCAGTGCGTGCTAAACCACTTGAATCATCTCGATACTGTTTACATTGGATCAGCTGCTGTGTCTAGCGCGGCACAAACATTCACTGTGGCACACAGTCCAGCATCCTGCTGCAATCTGCATATGGGTCAGGCCGAAGAGGCAACTGCGAACAATGTACGTAGAAATGACTTCGTAACAGAACCAAGGATGTGGATGTTCTTCCATTTCTGACAGAATTACGTTGACACAGATATACTTCTAGATACAAGATAATGTATGAGACATAAGCCATGCATTTATGCATCAACAGACTCATATCGCAAAACACAAGTTCATTCTTTATGTGTAGGCCTATGTCAGAGGTCTTTCCTCTTTCTCCTTTTCCTTTCTAGTAGTACGTTATATTTGGATGACAGGGCCGTACGTACGTAAGCGTACTTATTTCTTCGTCAGCCAGACTTCATTGTTACCGGTTTCTTCTGAGATGAATGTCGGGGAGCATCGGAAAGAAATATATGGACAGAAACACAGAACAGGCCTAGCCGAATTTCCGTTATTCAAGTAGGGCATTTCCCATGAAATTCCTGTTCTGTCTCAGTTTTCACCTTAAATACATTGTACAGTAACGGCAATACTGTTGCATTGTCTTTCGGTCTCTGTCAGTATTAAGTGGGGCCCTGTCACAGCGGCATGGCGTACTCAGGCAGCTGATGCAGAAGACGACCTCCAAATATGGAAGGTAGCCGCAAATATATTGAAGAAGCATCGCAGAGAGCCGACAAGGAGTTGTCCTTCGGCTTGGTGGTTGGGCGGGGACCTAAAAGCTGCTCACCGTAAAAAAAACCAAACTTGTATGAAGTGATACACACACCATGTATTATTAAGGCGATCAAGTCAAGGAGTATTAGATGGGCGGGTATATGTGGGTCGTGTGGGAGAGAGGACTAATGACTACAAAGTTTAGGTGGGTAAATCTGATGGAAAGAGACCACCTGGAGAACCCGGAAGTAGATGGGAGCAAGATATTAAAGTGAGTCTTAAAGCAATATGCTGGGAGGGCCTGAACTGGATTAATCTGGCTGAGGACGGGGACAAATGTTGGGTTGTTGTGAACATGGTAATGATCATATCGTTCCATAAAATGTAGGGAATTCCTGGAGTAGCTGATGAACTATTACCTTCTCAAGGAAGGCTCCATGGAGTGACCTGAGTTATCTTTGTATTCTTGAGCAAGAGTACGCCTTCATGTTTAACAAGCAGTGTAGTTTTGAGTTAAGACACTAAGCCTGCCATTCGATATAACTCTGTCAGTGCACACCCTGTTTGCGCCATTCGACGTAACCCTGTGAGTGCTCGTCCTGTATGCGCCGTTCGTTATTATCGTGTGAGTGCACGCCTGTATGCGCCGTTCGATATAATCCTGTGAGTGCACGCTCTGTGTGCGCCATTCGATATAATCCTGTGAGTGCACGCTCTGTGTGCGCCATTCGATGTAATCCTGTGAGTGCACGCTCTGTATGCGCCGTTCGATATAATCCTGTGAGTGCACGCTCTGTATGCGCCGTTCGATATAATCCTGTGACTGCACCCCCTGTATGTGGTCTGCACGTTGTATGACGCACACGTCTTGTAGAAAGTAGTACTGCACTAACATCTGAGTTCTGACAAGTTCCAAATAGTGTGAAAACAGGTGCGTGGTGGGATAATAATAGTGAAATTACAATAAGAGAACGCCTGGTTATTAACTTATACCTCCCGCCCTTTATACACTTGGAGGCATTTTAAGCAAAGCTGTTCCCACAAGGTTTATTTTTCTACATAGCGCTGAGGACGGCCACGTAAGCACGTTCAGGGCCTCCCTCAGGTTTGCGTATATAAACAAAGGCAGGTTTATAAACACCGAGGGTCGCGAAACCCGATAAGTTGTAAAGTTACTTTTTTGTGCGTTGTCGTGTGATACGCTGGAAGTAAATAGTCCGTGTTTGCCCAAGAACTCGAGCATTTGTCCGCGAACCGGTGTCACGGGGTGAAGGTGGGGAGGGGACGTTAGACTGCAGACCTTACAGTATTTTAGAGATTTACGTCACGAGAAACAGTGAATCTCCATTGCAATGCTTGGCACTGCATCTAGTAAAGCATTAGTCCACTAAGACGCGCGAGGTATTAGAGGTGGAGATTCACGTAGATTAACCTCGGCATTAGGTGGAGAAAGTGGTCGGTTTTACACCCCGGCCTCTTTACTGCTGGGAAAATAGGCCGCGGTACCCATTGGAGAGCAGGTCGACAGGTCTCTGAGGCTGTCTGAATGCTATGCAGACAGGACATCCTCTTGTCCCTGCCAGAAGCGAACCACGATTTGTTGGTATTCTAGCTCTAGCCTAGTCACCGTACAGCTCGAGCTGTCCAAGCAAATCGATCTCGAAGTAGGTATGGAAGGTCCAGTGAGGTAAACCGATCAAGATGTCAAATTTTTGTGTGCCCTCTGATGAACATGCGGATTCCATCAGAATAGAGAATTTCTGACGAGTTTAGTGCCTAACATTTGTTCAGTTGAAGGCCCAGTAATATGAAGTTATTTAAGAAAAGAGTACATCAGCTCTGCGCTCTCCTGGGATAGTACGCAGCGTAAAGTGGCAATTCTGAACCGACCTTTTGGGACAACCTATCGGTCCCATCTTCAAGGGTCACAACTCCAAGAAGCAAGCTTTCTGCTGGGCTTTCTTGGACTTCTTGACCCTCGAAGATGGGACCGATAGGTTGTCCCAAAAGGTCGGTTCAGAACTACCACTTTACGTTGCGTACTATCCCAGAAGAGCGCAATCTCAGCTACATCGCGGCGGAAGCCTGAAAATCACGCAACAATATGGAGTAGTTTACGAGTCAGTTTTAACGTTTATGTGCATTCAAATACGGACGGAATGAATATGCAGGGCCTGAGTGGGTCTGTAGCCGGTGTAAAATACAAGCCAGTGTTGTCTACTAATGATATACACGCAAAACTAATGCAGATTCCACAACGTATACGGGTGCAGACCCCTCCGTGGACCGAATCGCGTATTATTGGAACTCGAAGAAGTGTACTGCGCCGGGGAACTGAACTTCTTTCGCGTACTTATTTGTATAATTCGTTACATATGACACGAATACTGTTACCGGAAATCGTGGCCAGGAAATGACGTCACTTGTTGCACGTGCTTAGTTGCTGGGGGCGATTTGAAATAGAGTGTTATTGCATGGTTTGTTGCGCATTTATATGCGCTTCTAAATCCACAAAGCAGTCTTTCTTGAGAAGCTAGCAGTGGCTCAGCTAGTGTAAAGGTTCTCTGCGTTTTATGGAACGCGCTTTCACAGCAGCCGTTCCTGAGACATTTGCCTTAGTCCACAGCCTCACACCGTGTTCCATTACGATCTCCAAAGTAAACGCATCTCTTAGGTTTTACCACGAACATTTTGTGTGCATTTCTTATGTCTCACGCAAGCTTATCTCAGCCCCAGTATTTAGTAAGGATTAAGAATGATGAAGCCCCCTCATTCGATAGTGTTTTCCGTACCCCTGTTACTTCCTCTCGCTCGAATCTAATAATATTTTCCTCAGCATTTTGTTCTAAGCTCGTCAGTTTGTTCCTTAGAGAAACCTAGTTTTACGCCCACTAAAATAATAGGTACGTTGTAGTTCTGTGTAGGTATTTAAATCTGTAGGTTCTTAGATAGCAGACGAGAAAACGTTATCACATTAATGGTAGCAAGTATTCGCCAAATATAATGGGGTTATAATTTCTTACTGAAGGCAAATTTGATTCTTTCCTTACATCCCGTTCCAAAATACATCAGTGGAACCGAAAGTTGCGGCGGTACAATTTTTTCTCGTTGGTGATTGTAAGTAAAAACAGAAGTTTGTAGTCTTGATTATTTATGATTTGAAGCCATTCGGTTGATCTTCAGTTCCACATTATGTTTGTTCGTGGGAATGTTTATTATTTATTTCGCGCGAAAGCACGTTACATTGCTAATTACAAAGAAATAACCAAGTAAGCTCACATCTGACAAATGTATACGCATTGCCAGATTAGGCAGAATTACACTGGAAGTACGTCTCGGCCTATTAGGCTGGGGAAATTGAGAAGATTATATTGTATTCGACAACCTGGAGGGTGTAATCACTTCTGAGTTATAGGCATAGGTAAGATGGTAGGTTCATTAATGAAATTAGTGGAAAGCAACGGAGTGGACTGGAAGAAGCTGGCTCAGTGAAGTGTCAGTTTGCAGGCTTTTGTGGCCGCGGTAATGTACTTCAGATTTTAAGAAAGCAAGGACGTTCTTTACCAGGAGAGTGAATATTCTCGAAACGTCAGTTACAATTTACGCGTATCTGCGACTGTAGGATACAAGGGACAGAATTTTGCTGTAACGTTAATGTCGTACGGGACCGGCTTCAATCCCACGGATTATCTGTTACATGACTGAGTTCTTTTTTCGAGTCCTGTCTCACATTCCGAAGGCCTTGGTAAAGTACCTTCAGACAGGTGCCGACATCGTCCTTCAGCATCGACGTTTATGACTCAATGATGGCTGTCTTCGCATCTCGATGCTACATAATCACTGTATATAAGCTACAGTTTTCAAATCAGTTAAGAAGAGTCGAGTAATCCACCTATCATTCAGTCAGTAGACCAAGGAGTTAAATATTTTCACGAAATGTCTGTGGTATAGGGTGGAATAATGTGACAGTTCGCGGTGTTAAAACAGTAGACTGTGCTAACGGAATCGAACCGGTAACTGTGCATCCTGTATGATACCATTGGCAGTTAGAAATAGGCTGGTGTTTCTTCTACAAAACTCAGACCAGCTATGTTGACCACGGTATTCCGCGACTTTCCATAGTCTGTACAGGGAAACTCCGGACATACTTAAATTAGATGACGACCTCGTCTTTCCGTACGTTTTACAATTCGCTGTTCACCTATTTTTCTATCGCTCGACGCCCTGAGGCATTGAAAGCGTCAGTAAGTAAAAACAATGGATAAATGAAGTTACCAATTGCAAGATTTGTTCAGTCGGAAGAGATTGCAGAAAGTCTTGGACAAACATTTATGATAACAGCGTGTTTCAAACCCGGCACTAGTGTGGCCTAGAATAAGTCGCTGTTTTAAAACGCATTCTCACTGATGTCGGCGTTTTCAGTCAGCTGATGTTCATAACGAAAGGAGTATATTAAATTATGACACATGACATCCAGTCTGTATTGCCTTCTTGCAAAGACGTGCCATGTTTATGATAATACAATAACCAACAAAATGCGTCATAAATTGTCATTTCATGCACGGAAATGAATACAAAAAAAGGTACCATTATTTGTGATATGTTCCTTCACATCCTGGGAGTTGGGTCGAGATCAGTAAATTCTTAAAAGAGTTCAGATGTCATTTCAGAACTGTGCGATAATTTTTAGAGTTGAATTCTGTCAGTTAGAACAATTTATTTATTTATTTTTTTTACTTTCTTACAGTCAGTTAGCTAAAGTTAACTGTAAACTGCGGGACAGAAGGATGTCGCAAACTGTACTGGGGAAACTGACCTGTGATAGGGAGAGCCCTGGCAGCAAAGAATCATAAATTGTGGTGAAACGCAAGGGGGCGAATTTAAGTGGTCTCCATCAGCTGCACTTCATCACGTCAAAACGATAATTTAACCTCATTGGGGTGGGGGGATAAAGTGACTAAAATTTTTAAAACATTAGTGCTGGAGAATTAAAAACACACGTGCACGGCGCAGGTCGATACAACACGTTCTCTAGATAGGCCTGTATGTTCCAACCCGTTTGTGAAGTCGACCGTTTCATGGAATGGCCGAATTTCTGCCCATTCCGTAGATTGGTCCCATCTGTTATCCATTCTGTTGACTGGTCAGAAACATGTTCATCTTCTGCTGAGTCGCACTTCAACGCAATACGAAGAAAAAGGTCAAGCAGTACACAGCTTATATTGCCTTGATTTCACAATAAAACTTTGATATTAGTGAAAGTAACGCAGAAACTTGCAGCAGAATGATTTTACTATGTAGGCGACGTGTTGCTAAGATTTAACAGTAAAATGATACAGCAGGGGTGAAATAAAAGTGCAGGTCTGTGTAAAGATCGTCATTATTGGCGTCCCGTTGTGCTATATAATGCAGTTACTATTATATTGTATGGGGGTACGCGGTGGCGCAGTTGGTTGAGGAATTGTGCTTCAAACCCGAAGGTCGTGGAATCGATTCCTGATGGGGTCATTGGGACTTTTCATTAACTTAATCCTTCCGGCCGCACTATAGCCCCAGGATCGACTAACCGTGTAGCATAAGCAGGAACGTCTGCTGGGGGTAAAGGCGGCCGGTGCGTATGGCTGACAACCTTACCACCTTCATGTGCCGATTGTCTAGAAACCTTGGGAGTCTCAGCCTCCTGGAGTCCTGTCCAGGCCTGTATAGGGATGCGTTACCTATTAGTATGTGTAGTATACAAGTATTAAAGTACGATATAAACAGTGTTGTGCTTACAAGATAACACACAGGCATTTTCACCTTGAATTGCTTATAAAATTTTCTTGTTTTCTAAAAGTGATATTTTGTAAGTTGATGAAGTTGGAAGAATCCTACATACATCGGACGCTTAGCGATTTAAAGCCCAGTTGTAAATGTGCACGAAACGAAAAGTTTCCGGGCTGGGGCAATATATCATTTTTGGGCTAACGTTATTTACAGGTCAATGTTGTCCCCTTAAATGTAGTCCCGTTCTTTTGGACGTCTCTACACCGGGCCCAGCGCCACTTCCTCCACTGGAAGTACGTCTGTAACTCCGATCCAGCTTGAAGGTCCCCGATATCATAGAATCGTCAGTTTAACTTGATTTTTTAGGGGCGTTAGAAAAATTGTGAAAAGCGACTGTTAGCTTCGTCATGTCTGTCTGTCCGTCTGTCTGTCTGTCTGTCTGTCCGTCCGTCCGTCCGCATGGTACAACTGGGGTCCCTCTTGACGGATTGTAACGAAATTTGATATTTTAGAATTTTTCGGAAGTCTGTCGAGAAAATTAAAATTCGGTTAAAATCTGACAATAATAATGGCTAAGACGGTTAATTTTATGGTAAAGGCATGTATAAAGTTCCAGTGCGTACGTATAACACCTCAGTGTCCGATGCGTTCGACATCTTGGATTATTTACAGAACTGCCATGTGGTGGTACAGGGATAAACATCGGCAACGGTGATGGTTAATATAAAGTGCAATAGCAATAATAATAATAATAATAATAATAATAATAATAATGTTAGGGTCGGGGTAATTTTTCAGCAATAACAGACCTTATGGTACAATACGTAAGTGGCTTTTAAAGACTAATGGAAGTTATACATAGAGGCTACGGGCTGGACAATCCGGGTTTTGAATTCCGTCAGGGGCAAGACAGATTGGGTCTGGTGCGCACCCAGCTTCCTATTCAGTGGGTATCAGAGTTCTTTCCTTGGGGACAAGTGGCCAGGACGTGAAGTTGGCCACTCAGCTCTACTTGGTGCCAAAGTTAAGAATGGGTGGAGCTGTACTTCTGCTCTCCCTAAATGCCTTGATGGCGTGGGCAGGGGCAACTTTATCTGTCCTTTATGTAGTTTAAATTTTATTGGTAGATTTGAATGCAACGCGATTGCGTCAGTTCGGTCCACTATGCGGAATCTCGATATAGGCCGTCGCTTTCTGACGTTACTTTTAAAATTAAGCGCAGCAGACTGGACCAAACGGAGCATCACAGGCATACTGGGAGGAACGTTATACGCCTGTATTTTTCTTCGTCTTAAAAATGGCGCCCTCCTATCCAGAACTCTGCTACGACCGATGCCAATGCTTAATATTTGTGAAATGCGATTTGATAGGTTTCTGTTGTTAGGAAGTTATTTCAAGCATGACGTCTGAGTTCGTATTTTGAACCGTCAAGTTGGCAGGTCGTGTCTGTTATCAAACCACAACTTGGAGGTAGGCGCATCCTGCTGATAAGGCACTATGCGGGTGGCTGACCTCCCAGCACACCTGTCACTGACGCGTCCTCACGGTGTGCGCCGAAATATTATTTCGTTCGATGTCTGTCGCGCATGGAATATGTAACTACATGGTACAGGGGTTTCGTCAAAACGTTGGTCATTTACGCTGCGGATTACGAGTCTTCGTGCTTGTGTGGGACTCTGTGTTCATAGCAGGACCGTATCGTCAACGTGTCACATCCAGTCCCCAGCTGGACACCGTGTTTCTGTCCGAACAGCATATTATCCTGTTGAGTACATCCAGGTGTCTCAAGACGCCTTTTACCTTGAGGTGCCCTGAGAATACTTTTGTATGCATTTCTGTTCTGCCCATATCACTGCGAAATTTTGCTTTTTCCTCGTCACTGTCTGCCTTTTTGTTTTGTGGTGAAGGTCCCCGCAGCAGAAGCTACGGATGCACCGCAGCCATTAGTGTCTTTTTTTTTATTTTTCCTTGTAATGGAGCACCGATGGAATGAAATTGACAGGGGAAAAACGAAGTACTTGGGGAAAAACCTGTCCCACTGCTACTTTGTTCACCACAAATCCCACATGGACTGACCCAGGATCGAACCCGGGCCTGCGCGATGAGAGGCCGGCGACTAACCGCCTGAACCATGGGACGACCGTCACTTTCTGTCGTGAGTTGAAATATTTTACTCAGTACATTGTGGGCCCAAAGTCAGTTGCCCGAGAACGTTCTCGTGTATTTACCTTATTTCCGGGAGTTTTTACTGTCAGTGAGTCGGCTTCACTCATTGTTTCTCAGTCAGTTACTCCAGATCCCATTTCGAACAATTTGTGTAAATTTACGATCTAATAAATTTACAACGTATTTTAATGTAGATTTTACTGACCGGTTACCTGACTTTTGGATCAGTCTATATTTGATTTTCAAGTGCCGTCAGTCTGTGTTCTGCACTAACACCTAGAGACCATGTTTCATACCCGTATAAAACGACATCGTAACGTACTTTTGATTCACGTTATGATTGTCTAACCTGACTTACTTGGCTGTACATTTTCTGCAAACGCAGTCAGTGTCCAACACTGCCACCCTGACACATCGCTGCCAGTTTCAGCATGTAATTCCATGACCAGGCCTTCTATAACGTCGTAAATCTAAAAATCAATAATCATTATTGTGATAGCATTGTTTAAACATCGTCACTAAGTGGATTTTAAGCAACGAATAGCGGCACAGTCTGTTAAAACTGAAGATGATAATCACTGCCTCTCTTTCGTCCTGTGCGCTTCGATGTGTGTTACATGTCATGTTGGAGTGAAGATGTCTGTAGTTGTGTCGCGTTACACTGGTTCAGTCTGTAATAGTGTGCTGTGAAGCGCTGTTGATCTGACATTTTTAGTTTGCCGTGTGACGTAATGCATGGTTTTCGTTGTGGAAGTACGGATATTCGGCGTCTGTAGCTACTGAGTATCAGGTGCAACCTCCTTGCTCCTCACACAGTGCAGTTCAATGGATGAGGAATATCCATATTCCTATAATGAATTAAACATCCAATTCGGTATTTAAAATTTAAGAATTTGAAGAATATGATACTACAGAACTAACTTCATGTAGCAGAGTCCTTGAGAAGCGTATAGTTTCGTAGCTAGTCAAATACCGCACATTTTATGGAACCCGAAGATTCATTACCATGTTCATGACATTCAGCAACGTGTCCCTGTCCAGGCACCACCATCCCTTCCTTTTACTAAGTAAATATTAATGTTAGACTTCTATCCACGCCTAGATTTTTGAAGTTGTCTTTTCCCTTCAGAATTCCCCACCAAAACCCTTCATACATCTTTCTTTTTCCCCATGCTTGCCACATGCCCCGCCCATCTCATTTCCTCCGTTTAATCAACCCAATAACACTTGACGTGAAATGGACGTTATGAAGCTTCTCACGATGAAGTGTTCTTCAGCCACCTTTTACTATCTTCCTCTTAGGCCCAAATATCTTTTTTTAACAGCCTCTTCTGGAATACCTTAGTGATCTAAGATAACAATAAAAACTGCAACTTAAATGCCATAGCTAACTGTTGATTCTTTATTTATTGTAGGTGTGTTATTGCGATGTGACTGCAAATCCCAGGAGTCCGCCCGACCATCATGTTTGTGATTAATGTGAATGGTTGGGGAATAAGAAGCAAGCCCGCAGGCGCGGGGGGGGGGGGTGGCGTGTGTAGCAACTAGTTGTGTTTTACAGCCACAACAACACGGTGATCCAGTAAGCCTGTCTTTCCTTGTGAAATAAGAACAACCGGCTTAAAACATCTGCAGCCTGTTTCACCTTTTACTTTCTATATTTTTTAGAGTTCCGAAGGCGCAAGCTATGGGAGCCTTATAACGAAAATGACGTCTCGGTGCGTTCGTCCCTGCGCCCGTCTGAAGACTCCAAGAAATCACAGCACAAACAAGGCACGTAGACAGCTGAATATATGCATTTAATGTTGCCTAGCGGGGACAGTGACGGCAAGGGTTCAATTGATAGACAGAGCTTCGTACGCTGTAACGTAAACAGCCGGTGAGACAAAATATTTGGCCTAGTGACAGAGAATTCAACGACAGTGTTACAAGAAGGACAGTTGTTGGTACGCGCAGTTCATAGAACGCGGGGATGTAACAAGAAGGGACCTGTCGGGCATTTCGTTGGAACAGAGGTCAACGGCGTATGACATAGGCCAAGCCCGTGACACCCAATTCCAACTAGTCTTTGAGTGTTTTTACCCCCTAGGTAGGTACTTTGCGAAGCGTTGTCAACGTTACACGTTAATGCCAAGTAACACACTCGGACACAATGTTGCGGGACAGCCCGGACGCTGCCCGGATACAATGAATCGTGCCCACACCTGGCAGGTCTGTCGGGAGTAATTTCGCTCCGTCATGTCACAGGAGTTAGCTCTTGCCGCAATGTCCGCGTCCCTTGTATTGCTCCGTGAGCACAGTAAAAATAACAAGCCCAAACATTGGTGGATGCGTCAATTATTCGCGGGAGGACACAGACATGGACTTGACCTTTTGGATACCCTGAAGATAGAAGATGGATCTGGATTCAGGAATTGTATCAGGATGACTCCGACAGACTTCGAATGTCTTTTGAAAATTATCGGTGGCAAAATATCAAAAGAGAATACAAGATTTTCTGTCGTCCACATGGTGAAAACTCGGAGCGTACTGATGCCCTGGCTGTTGCGATGCCCCCGAACACGTCCACACTTGAAATTTTGCGCAGTATTGTGTCAGTGAATCCCATTCAGGATGGGACTCGAGGAACACGTATCTGAGCAGAGTCTGAGCAGGTCCGATTCTTTGTTGCATTGTTGCGGGGCTGTTTGGACTCAGCCGAGATTCAGCCCCGCAACAATGAATAGCAACATTGATTCCGCGTGTGTACTAGGCATTACGTACACCGTCCAGTCGAAAGTTCGTTGCTGTGACCAAATAAATCGGAAGGATCTAAAGTAAGTCAGGTACAGCCTGTGTTCATGTACCCTTTAAAGAGCCGTGTTTACTGCTGATATTAGTGCTTGGTTTCTTACCGCGGAGCACCCGGATTTATTCCCAGGGAATTTTACATCAGATTTATATTGGACAAAGTATCAAAGGGTAAAGTTTGTTGTTCCAATAGGCCCACTTCGATTGTTTTCTACGTAACCACAATTCAGCCAGTGTTCCACCTTCAGCTGTCAGCGACCAGTAAAAAAATAAATCCAGACCTCACCTGGAGTGGAATTTTCTGGCTAACTAAACGAACACGTGCTTTTCAAGAAGGACTCTGCTTAATGGAATCAGGGTAATTACATAATCAGATTGGCAGTGTTTCTTCAAGCATAGTAGCGCACACGACTACACGGACGCCTCAGGCACGTATTTTACAACTCCCCCCCCCCCCCCCCACCAAAAAAGCTTGGGCCATGAGGAATAATAGACATATTGCAATATTATGAATGAATTAGTGACACAACGTTATACGAAGAATATATTATCCGCACTGCCCCTAAAATATTTCAGTGTGCACGAAGTAGCTAGCAGTATAATTTACGCACTTATCGATTGCATGCTCTGCGTGATTTGTAGCAGTTCAGAATTCGGATACGGTGAATTTGTCAAACGCGTATCGAGTTTCACATGTGTCATATTCGTAATTATTAATAAATTTAAAAATGCTTCTTACAGAGTTTGTTGCACGTATAAGTCCAGTAGTTCTTAGTTTTGTGATAGTTGCCGTTGGACTCCACATCTTTGCCTCAACCCGCCCCTGTGGTTGCATTAAGTCGGTTACAAAAATTGTATATCTGTCTGCTGCGTATTTTCACTTCTGGTGGACTGTTACAGACCGTACGTAGTATGAGAACGTAACATAAGTATTTTACTTCTGGTACACCTTTTGTATGTGCTGTGTGGTGATGGTTTTATGGACTTCATCCATCGTCCGAAGAGTAAAATATTAAAAATTAAAAATTGAAAATTAAAATCACGACATTTCGGAAGCTGGCTGTGCTTCCCTCCTCAGGTGACTGGAGGAGGAGAAGAGAACACCTACTCAGTTGGGCCTCTTAGACATAGCTAGCCTCCATCACTGGACCCGTATGTGCTGTATGTAAACCGCAGCTTGCATTCTGAGAGACGAACGTTTTCTCAGATTGAGTAACTCTTACTGTCTCACACTCAGTGTTATTCAAGAGGAACAAATTGAGCGAGATGCAAAATCAGCTGTTGTACTGCTGCTGCTGCTGCTACTACTACTACTACCACCACCACCACCACCACCACCACCACTACTACTACTACTACTACTGCTGCTGCTACTACTAGTACTAGTGTTGGTGGTGGTAGTGGTGGTGGTGGTAGTAGTAGTAGTAGTAGTAGTGGTGGTGGTAGCGGCAGCAGGAACAGTAGTACGGTCAAAAACTTACGGTTGAGTTAAGGGAAGTGAATAAAATTAAGGAGTTTTAATTGTTACGCAGAAGAGGGGAACAGAGTATTACAAACGTAAATTATATAATAGAACGTCCCGGTCAGTAGATACAGACGGTGGGAAGCAGTGACTGGAACCATGTAACTAACGTAAGCGTACAAGGAGTTGCCAGCAGAACTCGTAAACACGACTTTTCTCCAGTCCTGCACATCTTTGTGCTGAGGTCACTATAGGTAATGTCAGTTTACGGTAGAAAAATGACGTACACTTTGGCACATGATTAGCATACTCGACCCGTAAACACATGGTCATGTGATGAACTGCTAGTCCAGCCAGTATTGTTTCTTGCTTGCAGTCGCAAAGGTACTAGACACTGTTATCCGTATTTTTAGAGTAATCTGTTATTTAAGTATTATTCAGTAAATGTCTGCCTTTTAAAAATGAAAAATAAAATTTCTTGGGTGCACGCCCAAAAGAAATGTGCTGCGCACGCCTATATACGGTTTTTCTTTTCCAATGGCGCAACAGCCCGTAGCGGGCCAGGGCCTCCTTATTGTTGAGGCTTCACGATGACATTCAATTAGACACACACACTCGGTAGGACTCCTCTGGGCGAGTGACCAGTCCGTCGCAGAGACCTGTACCTGACAACACACAACAATCACAAGAGACAGACATCCATTCGTTCCCTCGGCAGGATTCGAACCCACAATCCTAGCTAGCGAGCGGCTGCAGACCCACGCTTTAAGACCGCACGGCCAGTGGGTTCGGCATGTACGAGTATTATTCATGCCAAGTGCAAGATCTGGGCACTCCTGGCAAGACCTGTGATATTAAAACACGTTTCGAAAAGGAACATACCATATAAGCTAGTGGTGATAAAAGCACGGTAATAAAAGCCTGTCAATAAAGCGGACGTCTCTCGTTCAGTTTCTGTGCGTCCGTGTCCCGCTCTTTCATTATTTATAGTATGTTAACGCACGTAGGATTAAAGACGGTTGACCTAATTTAGCCTTGATTGGTTCATACGACATTTATTTACGTCGAATGGAACGATACAGTGAGTAGTAGTAGCGGCACTATAGTGGAAGTAACACTAACAGTAATGTAATAATTCAGTAATAAAGCAAGCAACAAATCAAATATTACTTTGAGTAATAAACGCTTGAAAGACTAATATTGATCTCAATTATGTGTAAAGACTCAGTTTGTACCGCGCAGTAAACACACGCGGTATCGGTTATAACAACATCGACAAGACATGCAATGTACGTAAAAGGTAACATAGAGGCGTTTTAGTGTAACCATTGTTGCCCTTCAAAAACAAGAAATGTTACATGTTCTGTGTGTGTGTGTGTGTATGTGTGTGTGTGTGTGTGTGTGTGTGTGTGTGTGTGACTTTAGTTATCCAGCATGCAAAGGGCATGCCTTGTATTATATTGTCATGTGTGGCCTGTCTGGCTGTATCATATTTTTCAACATTATCACATAAACGGCATGACTTTCGGAAAAAGGTTATTGATCATAACATGTGTTTTTTTATTTTTTCTACAACTTTTGTCTGAAACATTTCTCATTCTTAGAATAAATGAGCGAGATATTATCATAAATGTACATAGGTCTTCGTGTAAAGTACCCATTATTCTTGTCGGATTTTAATGAAACTTGACTGTCTTCGACAGATTTTGAACAAATACTCAAATATTAAATTTCATGAAAATCCGTCCCGTGGGAGCTGAGTTGTCCCATGTGGATGGGCGGACAGACTTGATGATGCTAATAGTTGCTCACAATTTTGCGAACGCGCCTGAAATTGTATACACTGTGACTTAGTGCAAAGACTCTTCCAAAGCATTTTTTACTTCGTAAATATCGTATGACTTCACGGTAGACGCGTAAGTGTAATTTTATTGACACTCATAATAAAAAAAGGTATGCGCCGCCCCCCCCCCCCCCCCGCGTACATTTTCGCGAAACTCAAATCAGTCATATATAAATGCATGACCCTGAAGTACCAGGCAGCAGGTTACTCCGAAGCGTATATTTAGGAATCCAGCACTATGTGATATGTAACAGACGCTACAGTGACGAATCAGATACTGAGCTACGAGTACATTAGGACTTAACGTACGTACTGAGTACTACTGGAAAGCCGTAAATGTACCCGCAGATTCATTTTATTTATGCAGTAGCAACAGCAACAGCAGCTGCAACAAGAGCAACAAGATATGCCTACCTATTTTACATGTCCACATAGGTACATGCAGGCGTATGTAATTTATTTTGTTTTTCGAACTTACTTCCTGCACTTCTTTTTGCGCCGTCGCTACATCATGCCTGTGCTTCAACGAACCATTTGTCAACAGAGCAGCAAGAATTAGCAAAGCGTATGACACACTCTGCTGATAAGCTGTAGCCATTAGCAGTGTTGAGTTTCTTGTTTCGAGTATTTCCTCCGCTATTGATGGTTTTCCGTTGTAAGCAAAACAATGAAATCCTCCTGCAGTGCAGATACTCAAATTTTCTGTGCAGGTCCGCCACCCAAAACATATCGATACACCGCTGGTGGTACATGTGCCATAATTTTAAAACCTCTATAGTCATACAGTAAAATAAGCAGGTTCGTGACAAGTACGGCATTCTTTTCTGTCTTCTGACAGAACAGCCAAACTAGTGACATTAAGTTTATTGCCTGTCTGTCATCTTCTGTCCAAAAAAGCAATGACGCAAGTGACAAATTAGTAAGTAAGTGTCGGAGAAGTTGGGGAATCCCCTTCCTACTAGCCTTTGAAGTACCGACCCTCTAGTACTGTGTTTTAGAAACTTAACAACGGGACGGATAGCAGGACAGGCAGTTAGGTTTCACGATTACTCGCACACTGGAGTCCCATTTAACTGCCGTACAAAGGACCGAGTGGTAGAGCGATTATTCGAAAGGCCGGTTAATTCGGAGAAACGATAAATAATGGAACTTAATATAATTCAACATGAAGAGGACGAATCATATTGATATTACTAAGCACAGTAACGATTCATCTATTAGACATGCAAAATACAGTAATAATAATCTTCAAATGCCTGTAGTAACAGTGGTGGTGGTGATGATAATGTGACTAAAGTGAAATTTGTGCTTGACTGTTGGACCATAATGAATTTCTGCCCGTAATTTCCACAGCTGTTGTCCATACTGGCTGAAAGTCAGCGTAAGACTTTGCACATAAATGGCGTGAATGAAAGTACATTTAGGTGTGTACCGTGAAAACGGATGACTTTTGAAAGTAAAGAACGCCCTGGTAAGACATGTGTACTGCGACACGCAGTATACCATTTGCAGTCTCGTTTTCTTAAGCGAACGTATACTTTACGTACGCTGTGTGGTTTCTTATGACTACAGCAGGAGACAATTTGACAAGAATACATACATTTCAGACAGTAAGAACAATAATGTCGATCACACTAGTTGAGCGATCAGTCGTAGCATGGCCTTCGAGAGCTCAGACATTGGGATGGCAGGTTCGTAGCCTGTTTGATGCAGAATGCAGTCCGTGCAATGAAATGCTTTTAAAGAAACGACGCATGGAAGGATCCATGTTCATCCCTCGACAGGCCTGTGTAGGCTATGCGTCTTCTGTTCAATTAACGTACGATTTTTTGTTAATTACTTAAAGACCGTAATAGCGTATAAGACTTAAAACCACACCCTGCTGTGTCACCTCAATTAAAATAACTTTTATTGCTTAAAACAAATTGTTTAAAAATGACAGTGTATCTTGCCAGGTTTTTGTAGATCAGAATGTAGGCTGTTCTTTTGCTAACATATCAACTGTTGTCATTGATGCCACTTTCACTAGTGTTTCTGATGCACGAAACTTTTGCTTGTCATATGAATGGAGTTAACTTCAGAAATTTATGACTGGGTCTTTGACCTTTCCTTTTTTGTGAGTTTTTAACTAATGAAATATCTAAGGAAAGAGTCGGGCGCTTTTCGCATTTTTTTGTACTGTCTGTCGTCTAATTTATTAAGAATATGTGTAAAATGACGAGGATCTTAAACTGTTGTTGGGCCCGCAGCAACGTAAGCCCTTAGCGATGACAGGCAGCTTACCAGGGTCCTATACAGATGCAGCAAAGCGCATTGCAGCAGTCAGCCGAAGTTGTTACTAGCACGTCTTGTAACTGTCTGGGTGGACTATCCGTCGAGTGTTTGTCCCTGTGACAATGTGAAAGAATTTTAATTTAAGGTTACGACATTTTATAAAATAAAGACGTGCATTGCGATTTATCTTATCATTTTATGTGAACCTACTCTTGATGGCGGCAAAACAGGTTGTCATAACATGTAGCGAAACTGAAGAGTATTCTAGTGCGTGAACAAACTAGGACTATGTTAGACTGAGAATAATAAGGAATAGACTAAACTAACTACATGGACCGCAGACCTTTGGAAATTTTTTGTCATTCAGATAGTCCAGAATTTTCCCACCTTTTTCCGGCCTTTGTGTAACCGGTAGGTTCATCAACACATTCACAGCAGGCCTATCCTTTCGTCACCAGGTCTAGACTGATTTCACGGGTCACGAAATGTGTAACGTGTGCTTCCTCAGTCTGGCATTAAGGGCAGTTCAGCAAAATGCGCAGGTCTGAATAGTAAATGCGGCGGTGCATACAGCTTTAAGGGTGAAAAACGCGTGGAACTATATTTCCATCCTTTCTGCATGCTTTCAGGGCATGGTGAGCTCTACACAGGTCTATGTAGTGGTGTATATTTATGTTTTTGCTACAGCACTATTTCTAAAATTGTTCTTGGCCTATTTTAGAAATTACTCAGCAAGGCCCAAAATATCTATGCGCAGAACGTGTTTGAAACATTGTTTGGAAACATGCGGCTGGCACAGGGATAACGCATCTGAGGTGAATTCAGGAGGTACCCAGTTCTAATGCCGAATGGGGAGCAGTTGGCCTGGTTATGGTTCCTCCAGGCAAATAACGGCGTAGCACGTACGTGACCCAAGACTGATTCGAACCCTGGAGCACAGTCCTTGAGGAACCAACATCCTAATCGTCCAGAGGATCAAGAAAATTCACCCTGTCGGAACTCGGGAAGGTTCGTTACTGAGTTCACAGGAGCCCGCCACTTCACCCGGTTTTCAGCCAGTTCAGTCCAGTCGACACCCTAATATCCTGTTTCTGTAAGATACATTTTACTACATTTCTTCCATCTGCGCGTAGATATTTCAAATTATCACCTTCCTATGGATTTTCCGAACAAACTGTACAGCCAGTTTACCTTTGCGTGCTGTATGTCCTGTCCATTTCATTCTTGATAATTTAATCACCCTAAGGTTTTGTAGAGTACAGTTGTAATTGTCTGTAATCTGTGGATGGACCAAATTCTTCAACCTCACGGGCAGTGAAATTTTGTATGCATTGCTGATGTTTTCATATTTCATTCACACACACCCCATCTAATCCTTCTTCTTGTGTTTTACTTCTGGCGCTTCTGTAACGTGTCATGCCTGTTGACAACAGGAAACTTGTCTGTACAACAGCACTGTAACCTACATGCCTAAGAGAGAAGAGGCAAAGAAATCTTGTCTCATGAACCCTATTGCCAAATTTATGAGGATTATGTTTGTCCGCCTGTCCCAACCTGACTGTCTACCGAATGATGTCTCTTCCCCTTCGTCGGCGAAGAAGAGTTATGTTGGGTGTGAGGGTCAGGAGTCAGATCGCATGTTATTCTGGTGCAGGCCGTCAAGCCGGGGTTCACCGTGGCGTGGCTTCAAGGAGCCTTGACCGAAGAGGGCAGCCAAGAAGGACGGTTTCCAGTACGCTGTATTAAAAGTTTGAGGCCACAGAAAGGAAGCGAAACCATAGGATGCAGTCTAGTGACAGGTATCCCGCTTGCAGCTAGTAAGTAGGAAACAGTCTACTGCCTGCGGTATCCCGCCCGTAGCTACTCAGTAGGATAAAGTCTACTGACTGCGGTATTCCGCCCCTAGTTAGTAAAGGGATACAGTCAGTTGAGGTATCCGGCCCGTAGCTAGTCAGTAGAATACAGTCTACTGACGTATCTTGCCCGTAGGTAGTCAGTAGAATACAGTCTACTGACGTATCTCGCCCTAGGTAGTCAGTAGAATACAGTCTACTGACGTATCTCGCCCGTAGCTAGTCAGTAGAATACAGGCTACTGACGTATCTCGCCCGTAGCTAGTCAGTAGAATACAGTCTACTGACGTATGTCGCCCGTAGCTAGTCAGTAGAATACAGTTTACTGACGTATCTCGCCCGTAGCTAGTCGGTAGAATACAGTCTACTGACGTATCTCGCCCGTAGCTAGTCAGTACAATACAGTCTACTGACGTATCTCGCCCGTAGCTAGTCAGTAGAATACAGTCTACTGACGTATCTCGCCCTAGGTAGTCACTAGAATACAGTCTACTGACGTATCTCGCCCGTAGGTAGTCAGTAGGGTACTATGTACCGACTGAGGTATCCCGACTCCCTTTTTGAAAAATTTAAAGGATCAATAAAATGCGAACCAATGGGAAAACGATGTGAGGTCTGTTCAGTAAAAATGCGTTCTTTGTTTGTGGTAATGTGTTTCTGCGGTAACTATTGAGAGAGAATCCTTGCCTCTGCGGGGAATCGAACATCGATAGTGGGAATGTGCTATATGCAAGAGCTACCTTGGAATGAGAAGCAGTTCTTCAAGTCTCTTCCCAGAAAATTCAGTCCGGCAATGTGATTTTCAGACAGGGACGGCTGATGGTACTTGAGCCGGCACGTTTCCTTCATGTAATTATAAATGTTAATTGTGACGCAAGCTGACACTGAGATACCAATACTGTAACACTGTTAACTACTGAAACATTTATGGCCCACCGGTTGATTGTGATTGGTATAATAGAATATCGTAATTAAGTCAGTGCGTCAAGACGAGCTGGGATTCTGTCTTGAGATGTCTTATCAAATTCTACACTTTTCTAGGCATTGCAGCCGTAAGCAACTTTTGATGTTACGGGTCGACGCGACTTGAGTGGAGGAGTGTCCTACTCCTCTCCATGAGTCGGAAGATAAAGGAGCTCAGTTTGTATCCCTCAGGAATGATAGTTTCATTTTTGAGCATTACGAGTCTGTCTGCTTTCACTCTGGGTTGTGGAGTCGGTACGCCAAACCTCCGACTGCAACTCCACCTAAAATTCTTTCCGACTCCGACTCTGACTCCACAGCCCTGCTTTCACTGTCATTGTCAGTGCTGTGGTTCACTCACAAAGGCCTCAGGTGCTTTTAAACTGTCGTACAGAAAATTAATCGCCATTTTAAGATGAAACATTTCCTACATCGTTCGTTTCTAAGGTACCTTAACCTTTTAAAGCCTAGCAGTAACTTTACATACGACCAGGTTTAACATTAAAAAATTCTACGTGGTGCCCACATTGCGTTTATGTGTTTTGTACGGATCTCAGAACAGACAGCTACTTTGGCCTTATAAAACATTAAGAGATTGGTTTTTATAACCGAATTGGAGACTGTTTACAGCGCGGTACGCACTGAGTCCTTATATAAAATAGAGACGCTTCGCCTTTAAAGGGTTAACTATTGCTAAGACTGCAGAACCTGAAGGCGTAACACCTCTAATATTAAAGCTCACCATATAGAATTATGATTCTAGTAGTATTAACTTTTCATGCAAGTGAACGTTTCCCAAGAGGCTTTATTATCAAAATCCTGTATGTAGAATATAAAGTCGAATCATCCACTTCAGAAAATAATACAGACTATTAATTATAAGAATTCGGCTGCAATTTGAACTTGTATGTCTAAACCGCTTTAAATTAAATCTTTCTGTTAAAGAAACAGTCTGAGCTTCTAATCGCGCCTTACCATTACTTTGCTTCAGTTTATTCGCACTAGCGAGTTCATGTCCATAAGCCTGACTTCAATGGGAGTTTCTTTCGATTTCCCGACTTGATACTTATTGCCCATCGGTTGGCACTGATGACATAAATACCCTTATATCCAATAATTGTATCATCCTTCACGCATCGAAGTAGCTGTTTTAAATTTATTTTAAAGCTATTATAATAACACGTGACCGAAGTTCATGGCGCCGTGCCTGAGGTCTCGAGGTCACATTTAGTCCTGACGTCAAATGTCGAACGTCGTGACGTCAGACAATGGTTGTGCTGCAGCAAATACATATTTTAGATTAGTAAGTAAATTTGTAATATGCAGTTTTTATATAAATTATACAAGTGTAAATAGCCTTCCAATTGGGCCTGTTAGGAGAATAGAGCCGTAAAAGTTAAAAACATGTGTAACATTTTAAGCGGCTTAAATCAGGTCGTAATTCATTTCAAAGCTTAGGCACGATGACGTGTCCTCCCGTTACAATCTTCGAGCGGTCTGTTCATATCTGTGTTGGTCTTCCAGGGCTCTCTTCTAACTGTGGGCTAAATTTTAGAAGTCTTTCGAACTTCGTTTACTTCCAACCTTCCTACACTTCCCTCGCTTATCTTGTATCCTGAAATTCTGCAGCAGTTCTAACTAGTAATTCATGTGTGCAAGTTTCACTTGTTCTATTATTTCGGAGAGTCGAAGACCGAGATTGGTGGTTCGTATTCCGAATATCCTTCATACAGGTGTTGACTCGAAAATCAGCCATGGTGACAGAGGTATCCGTAATTTTTATCTGCCGACTTAGCCAGATGATGAGTTATTACTTTAAATTATGCCACGACCGCTCCCGTACACATCCTTGCGATACAGCAGTCATCAGTTGGCGCGAGGTCGTTAAACGAAACCACAATCGGTAACTAGTACATACTTGACTGTAACTCGCGCTACGTATCAGGAAACAAATTCCAACAAGTTTTAAGTCTTATACGTACCGTCCTGTTCGGTGAGTACAGGGGGTTGTGTCCCCGGGAGTAAAACAGCTGGACCGTGAAGTTGACCACTCACTTCTCTGTAACTCCGAGGTTAAGAATAAGCGGGATTATACCTCCAATAGGGTGCTGAGGAGGATATTTGGGCCTAAGAGGGACGAGGCGACAGGGGATTGGAGAAGACTACATAACGAGGAACTTAATGACCTGTACTCATCACCAAATATTATTCGGGTAATCAAATCGAGAAGACTGAGATGGACGGGGCATGTGGCACGTATGGGGGAGGAGAGAGGTGCATACCGGATTTTGGTGGGGAGACCCGAGGGAAGGCGACCACTTGGGAGACCCAGGCGTAGATGGGAGGATAATATTAAGATGGATATTCGGGAACTGGGATGGGGGGGCATGAACTGGATTGAGCTGGCTCAGGATAGGGACAGGTGGCGGGCTCTTGTGAATGCGGTAATGAACCTTCGGGTTCCATAAAATGCGGGGAATTTCTTGACTAGCTGAGAAACTGTTAGCTTCTCAAGAAGGCCTCTGCTCCATGGAGTTAGTTAGTTAATACCTCCACTTACCCATGTACTTGTGTGGCGCGCAGAGGTACAGGTGTTCCTTTGCGTACATCCTTGTGTGCAGGCTATCAGGTATTGCCAACTGCCCACAACTTCTAATTCATATCAAGATATGTTTATAACTGTCTTGTTTGTTGCTTTTTAGTCTGTTTAAACATTTCACTCCGTCATTTACTTTCTGTATTTGTCTTGCGGAAACCCAACACTTTTTTCTCCGCTAAACAACTGCTTTAAAAACAGGCCTGTAAACTGACAAGCAGAATAACTTACAATCAGGTTTCACTTTCATAACTAACCACATGGGGTGAGAAGCTAGTAGCCGTTAAGCTCGTCAAGAAAACCCCGGCTCTTTATGGAGCCCGCTGGTTCATTGCCGAGTTGACAAGAGCCAGCCCCGAGCTCCTGTGTTACATTTCTCAACACAGGCCTACCGTTTTAAGGTACGGAGTTGTCTGCATCCGCTACTAAACCCAGACTGAAGGCCAGTCCACCACTGTATATGCGATACATCCGCGGATACTCTTTGTATCTGCAGGCCATCCGCAACCCATAATACGTGCAAATTATGTGTGAAAACTTTGTGTTGTCACTTGTAAATATGGTGATCGTGCGAAACTTTTAGGCTGACAACTTTAAATAAGCCTATTTACGAGAAATTATTCACAGGCGTGGACCATAACACTGCGCTGATTTATAGTTATCATAGAACATTAAGAGGCTGAAGTGTTTGCTTTTGTCACAGAACGTCGTGTTTTGTGTTGCAGCTCTGTGAAGCGCAGCGCTTTGTCTCTGTGACTGAGGTGTAAGGTGTTTTAAGCAATTTGCCGTTCCGCTCAGTGATATTTCACCCATATCTGATGGAGGTTTTTCTCCATTGTAAAATTTCAACGAAACAAAAAGCGGAGTGTTTACAGTGTTTGATTACTGCAGTAATCTGTTGTCAGCAACGCGTGGGATATTGCTTACTGATAGAACCACTTGAAGGTCTAGGCTGTCGAGATATGGGTAATCTGTGACGGGGTGCTGCAGTTCTCAGCATGCGCTTCCACAAGGACTGGTCGCGTGCCTGCCGCCATGCCGCCCGATAATAGCAAAGTAGATACAAGGTGAATATCACCACACTGGACCAGGTTTAGTGCAAGGCCTTCTGAATAATGTGGTGTTGAAACAAACCAGAATGGCATATTTACCGAATTTTAGATTTTTGAACGTTAGTGCGAAGATGAGGAAAGACATTTCCTGCTGGAGAGTTCAGTCGTATTCTGTGCGATATTCTTACACCAGTTTACATTCAATGAAGCAGTTATGTTCGCAGGAAAACGAAAAAGTAGTATTGAAATTTTACAATAATGCAAAATAGGTTTATACAGTGCGCAGTTACGATGCGCCTTGTGCAGGGAGAATCTGGCTGCAGTGTGTGTGTGTGTGTGTGTGTGTGTGTGTGTGTGTGTGTGGCGGCGGCCATAACTCGTCAGAAAATAAAGATAGAGTTTGGAATTTTGACGGTCTTTTTCAGATGCTTATGAGATGTGGCGTACCAAGTGTGCGGCAATCAAAATCTTGGTGATTATGCTTCAGTCGGCATTGCAACGTCGTAATTGTCGGTAATGCCTCTTCAGCTTTCTCTTCGCGACTTTGCATGTTTATGGAGTAAATATTCACAGAAACTCTGATGTGATCGTATCCCTGTAGGCCTAAAGCATACAGCCGGTTCAATTAAAGGTTTGTCTGTGGAAATCAGAGATAGAGGCTGGAACTGTCAAATTTCCCATGAAATTTCAGCTGGCTTTACACTAATTATGAGTAACATGTTAACATCTATGCATTTTTTGAGTAACTACTTACTTACATAATCTGTACGTTAAACTGTTGGGTATTGTGTCAGAATTCTTCATCCTACCCATATTTCTAACAGTTCGCTTATAAACATGCCCACAGCAACTTCATGGGTGTGTTTATTACGATCTGTCTGTACAGCAAGTTTCACCTTCTTCGCTCCAATCATTTGGTAGCTGTCACCATCAAAACTAAAGCTAAAATAATTCTTTGCACCACACCGTGTTATTTGACATTCTGCAATGCTACTGCCACAACCAAGTTCCACATTTTTGAGTCTGTTACCACTCATTATTTCAGGACGCTGAAGTACTCGTAACTGTCACTTCGCCTCCCAAGTTCGCGTGTCAGTCATGTTGTTATTGTTGAATGTAGGAAATTAGGGAACGGAAAGAAGGATAGACAAAAAAGGGATACATGTGCTGACCATAATTTCATTACTACTGAGGCGGCAACAATTTAAAAGAGAAACAGCAGCACTTTTGAGATGATAAAACAGGCCTGAACGAGGTCTTATTCCTAGCCCACTAGGCCACATTTTTAAAATTATTATTGAATGTGCGGAAACGCAACTGTTGTAGAAATGGCGCTGTACATCTGTTGTGAGGCCTACTGCGCGGGAATAAAATCGGAAAACTCAATAGACCATAGACCGAGGTGACGTGTGCTACACAACTGCTTGTGGACTTTTTTCCTTTTTTGCGTCGCGCCGCTTTTTTGTCGCTCTTGGTACTCTGACGGATGTTGGGACCCCGGGTCGCTGTCTAATGAAGGGCAGAAGGCGCGGGGTTGACCCCTGGCAACTGCTACCAGCGTGAAACCATCACAACTGATAACGATGGCAACAAGTCAGAATCGATGAACAGTAAAAATCAAGTTTCAGGCTCACATGTATCATGCTAGCAATTATAGGCTATCTATGGTCATTATTATAAATAATTTAAAAATAGACTAGCAACCTATTGCCTCTCTTGTGCCATAAAGGAAAAGGTCGTGCTAGCGAAAAATGACTTCGCTAAATCAGTCATTTGTAGTCCGTTTTCCTTCCTCAAATAGGAGAAATATAGGCCTACTTATGAAATCACCATGCTGCCTTCGTGTGTGTCACCATTTCACCTTCTGAACCGGTTTAACGAAGCGTTGCGTGAATGTAATGCCACTGGACGACACCTCAGCAATAACGGCATGGTGGACAAGCGAATTTGTGAAACGCCAGCGACACGAGCTACACGTAATTTGGGGTCCTGAAATTATTGCTCACAGATCTCCAGAAAATATGTTGCTTTTATGAAGGTTCTATTGCGCTAGAGAAGAACAGAACAATATGGCGGCTGTCCGAAAGCTACCGTTACTTTCGGTTTACTTGATAATAATTAATGAACCATTTGAGCCAGGAATATGATATTTGGCATGAAGATATATCATAACACATACAAATTATATAGGCCTATGAAGTGTTACTTGTGGATCAACAATATTACAAACACAGCGGTGATGCGAAATTTTGAGGTTATCATTTTAGTGTTTTATTTTGGTTATAACCGACACATGTAACATAGGTACTGTGTACAAAATCTGTACGTCAGTGATAGGTCTGTGGTATTTACAAAAACAAAACAACAATGCGCCGAATTAGGAACAACATACGTTGTAGGAAAAAGGACTTGATGATTTCTGCTCTTTAAATTTTTTATCCTGTTCGTACGACCTCCTTGTTCTTCATCCTTTGGCCGACTGTTCTTCGTATTGTTTGCTGACGAAAGCACTGGTACGAAAACTCCAAGATTCAACAGCACTGATATCGCCATCTGACACGATTCTGAAAAACCTGCATCAGTTTCTCATCTTCAGAGTCCGTCGCCCGTCTACCTGCGGATATGTTGTTGTCAGAACCGCTGCTCGGACTGCCAACCGAACCTTTTCACTCAGCTTGCCGCACCAAAATCCGGTATGTTTTCCTCAGCTCCGTTTTATGACTTGGACCACACTACTACTACTACTACTACTACTACTACTACTACTACTATCACCACCACCACCACCACCACCACCACCACTACTACTACTACTACCGCCACTACTACTACTTCTACTATCACCACCACCACTACTACTATCGCCACTACTACTCCTACTACTACTCAAGTGCTGTGCTTCCCGATGTGAGTAGTTAACAGTATGGTGGTTATTATTACCGTCCTCACAGCTGACCTACTTAACAGTGTTACATGAAGAATGGCAACATGTTTCGACATACCGATCAATCATCAGGGCATTAATTGTCACAAAATTGTAAATCTTGCAATACCAAAGGTTGAGTAACTTCTATGAACTCAAGCTTTGGTATTTTTAAAATTTAAGATTTTATAATAATTGATGGCTTGTTGATGACCAGGATGGTTGAAAATTGTTGCCATTCTTCATGTAATGCTGTAATTAGTTAAACTTTAATAAAGTTGTGAGAACGGTAGTAATACGCACGATATTGCTGCCGATATCATCATCATCATCAGCATCTCCTTTATGCAGGGTATTCACACTTATATACCTGAAACAAGCCATGTTTCTAGGGTATACAATGTCGCAGCTATTCCGCGCCTACTGTTAATGGTGCATATAACGCTGTCTTCAATATTAAACTCTTTAGTGCTTCTACATTAGTACTTTCCGCAGTGTGTGCGCTGTGCCCAATATAGCTGTTTTCTGTAGTTCCTTGATATCGTGCTTTCCCGGTACGCTGCTCAAGTATATTCTGCAGGATTTTGAAATGGTTCCAGTTGCTCCTATTATTACTGGCGTCACCTTTGTTTTTACATTCCACATGTGCTGGATTTCTATTATGAGGTCTTTATATTTTAGAAGCTTCTCGGCTTCTTTCTTTACCACATTTCTGTCTCCCGGGATTGCTACATCAATTAGCATACATGTTCGTTTATTATTATTATTATTATTATTATTATTATTATTATTATTATTATACATTTTGAGGAGATGCATCTGCGAAACCTGAAATTTGCAGATGTGTACGACGTGATCAGGTAGTGTTTGTCCTCCAGCGAGCACAGTTCATATTCTGAAGGCTCTGAGCAACGCGGAACTTCGTGACAAGAAAGTAGCCGCCATGGCGTGGCGATAACAGCACTACCCCCGTTCATGATATGAGAAACGAAAGCTAATTGCCTGTAACAAATCATTGTGCGGAAAGGTCGCCGGTTACCGCGGAGGAGCGGCAGAATTGAGGACAGCCATTCAAACAAATGAATGCAAGCTGGACAGACCGGCCTTACTTCAGTTATGGCGAAGTGAAGCATTTGCATGTCCCATAAGCTAAGCTGGACAGACAGGTCCTCCTCCAATGTTACGACGAAATGAACACGCGTTATCTGCTTCAGTGAGTCCCTTTTCCAGGTTCTTATCAGGCTGCTCTGATTATTGGTGACTGTACAGGTGCACACCCTATCGCAAGCGGCAAGTGCATACGCACTGTGACTGAATGGAAAGTTTTTAAAGACTAGGGATTCTTAATAGTGAATTTCCTAATACTGGGCTACAATACCGTGTATTATGTGCTGGGGTTAAATATTATTGGCTTAACCTTTTAAAGCCTAGCGGTAACTTTACATACGACCAGGTTTAACATTAAAAATTTCTACGCGGTGCCCACATTGCGTTTATGTGTTTTGTACGGATCTCAAAACAAACAGCAACTTTTGCCTTATAAAACATTAAGAGATTGGTTTTTATAACCGAAGTGGAGAGTGTTTACAGCGCGGTACGCACTGAGTCCTTATATAAAACAGATACACTTCGTCTTTAAAGGGTTAATATATAGGCCGACTGTGTTACCTTCGCCACGTGGCCGAAGTTCCATAAGATTTAAAACGTTGTTAATAGGCATACGGCTTAGAATCGACAGTCGCTCTGCAGCCAAGGAAAAACACCTGGTTAAAAGAGTTCGAGTGGCCGGAACACGTGGCACGCCATGGAGAAGGTAGAAATACATATAAATTTCTACTGTAGAAGTCTGAAAGGGTGAGACATTAGGGACACTTGGACAGAAGGAGAGCGTAATAGACACGGTCATTATGCTCTTAAAATTTTTAGAAAGGAAAATTATGTAATAGGTCTGTCAATCAGACGCCGTAGTTTGTGTTACCAAATGTGGCAGTCCCTTCCAAACTTCAGTATGGAGCAACTAACCTGTTTTGGCACAAGGAATTTTGTGGTTTTCCACACCAGTTCTTGTATAGTGGCAGGAAAGTAGGGTCTAACCCACAAGAGACAGAATCTTGGCTACCCTTGACTCTCTCCAGGCGGAGGGAAGATAGGTAGACCTAGGGAAAGATACAGAAGGAAGCGGTCATAAACTAATCTGAGGTGGGAGTTTGGAATTTGCCCTAAAGGACAGAAAAAAAACACGAAAAATCTCATAAGAGCTGGTCTGGGAGCCGAGAATTGAACCTGGAACCTTGCTATTGCTAGCAACTAGATCGTGAGGTTCGGTACTTTGCCCAGCAGTTCTGAGGCTGCAAAGACGGTAGGAAGTACACATAGCAGGGCGGAAGACTATCACACAGCGTACAGAAGGCAGCATGTGTATGTGATGGAGGCTGTCACTGTACTCTTCTTCAGGTTTTTAAAGTGGTATATATTCGTTGCCTGTTGGGCACTTGTAAACTTTATGTTACTCATTCCATGAATTATAACCAGTACCGTAACAACGCCCATCACGTACACTTGCTGCCTTCTATGCACTGTGTGACAGTCTTCCGTTCTCCTGTGTGTACTTAACCATTCTACACGGAATACTTCCACTGTACTTCTGTATTCTTCTGCGTGTTACATAACAACCCAAGTTTCTACCATTTAAAAATACTTAGATGTGTTTTACAAAAAACTATTTGATATACTTCCCGATGATGAACGTATAAGGTTCGAAACATGTAGGAGTTTTACAGTTTTAATGTAATTATGACTGTGTAAATGAGTAATTGTGTGTATTTTGTGAGTTGATTGTCGTAGATTACTGATTATAATGTGCGGAGTGAGTAACATAAAGTTTAAATCAAGAAATTCCTCGCTTCAATGGGATTAGAAACATTTTCGTATTCACAGAAGCGCAACACGAACCTAACCTGAGTCAGACGAATCGAGTTCACACCCGTACATCCTGTTTCTCAAAGGCATTTGTTAATAGTATCCTTCCACCTCAGCCTAAATCTTCCAGTTTGTTTCTTTCCTTACGATTTTACGCCTACAGGTTCGATATAGCTGCGTCTTATCTTGTGTACCCACAAGTCTGAGAATTAATCCTCATTTCGTATGTTTGTGTTTATATCTGGTGAGGATCTACATGCTGTTATGAGGCAAATAAATGGTAAAATGTTAAAGTCCTGCCCAAGACATGAAGGCGTACAGGGAGAGTGGAGTTATGATTCCATTTATTCGTAACTCGGCACTAGCTGGAGGTGAGTTGTCACTTTACGACCCATCGGCTTCACTCCCGAGAAAAAGCCTCCGGTACAGAGGGAATAGGAAGTTATGTGGGCCCCAGAGGCGGTAAAGACGTTTTGGAGAAGAGGTCAATCTTATGCCCCTGCCGGAAATTGAACCCTGGGTCGTCACTATAACGCCACACAAGTGTCATACTCTCAGATATGTTCCTTCCCCTCTCGTCGGTGGAGATGTAATAGTATACACTTAATGTATTTGAAACGATAAGGGCGAACAGGGTAGCTTCATTCTGGATCACCGCAAACAGCTCCATGATAATGGGTGCCTGTCAGACGTCTTGGCGCGCCTTCAAGTTGAGAATAGAAGAGATGGCCTCCGGACACGGAGGGTAGTTGCCAGTATACTGAATAAGCCTTCGCGGACAGCCGACAAGGGGTTTCTTTCCAACTTAGAAATTGGCAGAGGGGCTAACAACTCCTCACCGTAAAAACTTAACGTGCTTCGAAACTTGAGAGACTCGGACGACGACGTGAGCAACGAAAGATGGAGACGAGATTTAGCACGTGGAACACGAGGAGCCTCTGTAGGTCTGGGTCCTTTTAAAACAGTGGCCAGAGGATTAGCGAGATATAGCTTAGACGTAGTGGGCGTACAGGAAGTTAGGTGGGACAGTGGACGCACTGAACGAGCAGAGCATTGTACTTTTTTCTACCGAAAGAAAATGAAAATCATTAATTTTTCTTGCATGGCGCGACAGCCCCTAGTGGGCCAAGGCCTCCTCATTGTCTACGCTTCACGATCATACTCAGACACACCACAGTCGGTGGGACTATGCGGGACGGGTGATCAGCCGGACGCAGAGACCTTTACCTGATAACACACAACATTCACAAGAGACAGACATTCATGCCCCCGGCGGGATTCGAACCCACAATCCCAGCAAGCCAGCGGCCGAAGACCCACGCCTTACACCGCACGGCCACTGGGATCGGCGAAAGTCATCAATTAGGGACAGGATTTATTGTACAGCAGGGAACAGAATGAGTAGTTAAGAGAGTATAGTTTGTTAGGGACAGGACGTAGTATGTTGTGCTGAGAGGTCCCAGGCATCATGTTGTTCTGACTGTGCATGCACGAACTGATGACTCATTGGACAGTGCCTATGAGGAATCAGAGCAGGTATTCGATCATTTTCGTAAACATCATATGAAAATTCTGTTAGGTGATTCTAATGCAAAACTGGGGTGAGTAGGTATTTTCAAACGGATATTAGGAATGGGGGTTTACATGAAGATGATATTGGCCTTAGAATAGCAAACTTTGTCACATCAAAAAATCTGGTTGTTCAGGGCACGATGTTCCCACATCGAAACGTTCATAAATACCCCTGGACCTCTCCTGATGTGAAGACTAACAATCAGACTGATCACATTCTGATACACAGAAGACGGCATTAAAGTCTACTTGATGCCCGGTCTTTCAGGGTAGCTGACCGTGTTACTAATCACTGTCTGGAGGCTTCGAAAGTTAGAGAGGCACTGTCGGTAAATCAACGAGTAGCACAGGTGTTTGACATGGAGAAATTCAGTCCGAAAATGCTGAATGGGGTGCAAGTGATGGAACAGTAGTAGCTTAAAATCTGAAACAGGTTTGAAACTTCGGAGAATTTAGATAATGGCAAGTACATAAATAGAGCTGGGGAAAATATCAGAATATCAAAAGTCAGCTGAAGAACGGAAGCAGCATAGACAATGCTTTGATGAAGAATGTTCATAATTTGTATATCAAAGGAAGCAGGCTAAACTGCAATGAGTACAGGATTCAAGCCAAATCAGTGTAGATAGTCTGAAACTATTAGACATTTCATGAAAAATGAAAGCGGGAGTACTGAAAGATAAAATTAATAGGCTTGAAACAGACAGCAAGAACAAGAATATTAGAAACTTGTACAGGAGCGTCAGTGAATTTAAGAAGGGTTACCAGCCTAGAACTAACTTAGTAAACGATGAGAAGGGCGACCGGCTTACAGAGTCCCGCAGTATTTTGAGTAGGTGAAGGAATAGTTTGTATCAGTTAGTGAGCGTACATGGGGTTAATAATGCTACGCAGACTGGAATACTGTACATACAGCAGAGCCACTAGTGCCTGATCTCAGTGCCTTTGATGTTGCGATGGTCGTTGAGTAGCTGAAAAGATACAGATTGCAAGGTATTGATCAAATTCCAGTCGAACTGAGGAGGTAGGACAATTCGTTCTGAGATCCTTAAGCATATTAACCTTTGAAAGCCTAGCGGTAACTTTACATACGACCAGGTTTAACATTAAAAAATTCTACGTGGTGCCCACATTGCGTTTATGTGTTTTGTACGGATCTCAGAACAAACAGCAACTTTTGCCTTATAAAACATTAAGAGACTGGTTTTTTATAACCGAAGTGGAGTGTTTACAGCGCGGTACGCACTGAGTCCTTATATAAAACAGACACGCTTCGTCTTTAAAGGGTTAATTCTATTTGGAATAAGGAGGAATTGCCTGAGCGGAGGAAGGAGTTAATTATTGTATCTATTTATAAGGTGATAAAATAGGCTGTAGTGATGATCGAGGCATCACTGTTATCAGCTACATGAAAAGTTCTACCCAACATCCGTGTGTCAATGTTAACTCATGTGTAGACGAACTTGTCTTCCAGTTTGGTATCCAAAAATATAAAGAATAAAATAAACAGAACTATAATTTTGCTTCTTGTTTTACATGGGGGGGGGGGGGCTGCCACATGGCGGAAGGAACATAGGCTGAGGGTGTTCGAGAATCGGGTGGTGAGGAAGTTGGGCCTAAGAGGGGCGAGGTAATAGGGTAATGGAGAGTGCACGGAAGGAGTTTCGTGGTGTATACGCCTCCCCCAGTATTATGCGGGCAGTGAAATCAAGAAGTGGCTGTGGCATGTGGCACGTACGGGGAAGAGAGGTGCATACAGGATTCTGATGGGGAGACCTGAGGGAAAGAAGCACTTGGAAGACCTAGGCGTAGATGGGACGATAATATTAAAACGAATCAAGTAATCTGATGGCGGGGGCGTGGACTGGATTGCTGTGACGAAGTTGCAGGCTATTGTGAACACGCTAATGATCCTTCGAGTTCCACAAACTGTGGGGAACTCCTTGGCTAGCTGAGGAACCATAGTTTCCTAAGAAGGCCTGATCCATGCACTTAGCATCGCAGACACTTAACGTCACTCTTTTTACAGGCTTTGCGGCTACAATGGAATACGCTGCGATCGAGCATACATCGGACTACAAAGTCCTTCCGCCCGATGTCGCCCCTGAGACCGCTGCCGCAAGAACTTGTGACCCCTCTCAACAACACGACGAATCCGAATTCGAAAATGGCGACTCTCTGGTTGTAGCTCCTCCTATTTCGAGATCCCCAGAACCGGACACTGGTTCCGAATCAGCAACTCGCGCATGCGTAAATGAACTGGCACCTCCCACCACTACCGGCAGTGCAGCTGTCTGCAACACCAGTTCACCAAACTACTGTCCCATCGATTATCATAACAATGGTTACAGCGACAAGTTACAGGATTCGGCAATAGAGGACGCCACTCTAACGGAGGGAGACTTAGGAGACCGTGAAAAAGTGGAGGGCCCCTACCGCAATAACACCAACACAGACGTAAACGAACACAGTGATAGTGGTCTACTGTCATTAGGGGGAGGCGTGGCGATCTCCAGGAAGCGTACTAGGAACCACCACCAGAACATAATCCTGCAAGGCGAAGGAGAACTGGCTGCTCTAGAAAAAAGGCGCTGCAGTAGGCTTAGAGAGGACACGCTGCGTATCAGTGAAAGCGATCAGCGTCGGGCAGGAGCGGGGAGCAGTTCGCATCAGCAGCAGGGTGTTTCTGAAGCTGTATTGTCTTTATCGTACTTGGACTTGAGAGTGATTCAGCAGCAGCAACACGGCCGGTTTGCGAGTGTTGATGTAAGCACCGATAGCCGGTTGCAAGATATCACTGATACAGCGCTTTACGGCCAAGGGGCTGCGAAGCAAGTAGCGGGGGACAGTGAAAGATATATCCAACAATTGACAGCGGGACACAACAACAACAATAATAATAATAATGACATGCCGTATTCTTCAGCGTCTTCGCCACCAAATAGCTTGGAAGATCTGCGCATGAGACACCAGCAGCATCTTGCAGAAAACCCCGCAGACGAACACGCCAGCACCGACGGCACCGCGCTAGCCGCCCAGTCGCCACCTCACAGTTTTCAGCTCCACAGTCAGGGAATGAGGATTCGAAGTGATGCATTTCCTTTTGGAGTGTTATTTCCTCATTTAATCACAAATAAGATACTTCCAGAACCGCATTTCAGTACTTCGCCGCAGCTACTACCATTCGTTATACCAGACAACCATCAGGGCAGAGAAGACGAAGATATCGATAAAACTCGAAGCCATCACGAACACCACAGCCAGGTTAACGGCATCGATGATGTCATTCACGCGACACTGAAACCAGAAGACAACGTTAATTCGCCTGATGAGCCAAGAGGCGAACGGAATCACCATCCGCATCATCATTACTTACTGAGTAGAACCGGCGCGTCTCCTCAGCACCCTGATCAGGAAGAATATTTGCAGAGACACCAGGAATCGTCGTCACCTGAAATAAGGCGCAACGGGCGCAGCACATCACCTACAGACGATCACCTACAGCATCACAGGGACGTGATTCTGAGTGGCAGAAATCAGATTCACAACAGTGGTGACGGCGGAGCAGGGGGGAGCGGTGGAGGGGGTAGGACGCCGTTGCTAGGTAACAGTAATCTCTCGTCAGGTACAGCCGGTGCCGGTAACAACACTGGTAGTACCGCGGTTTCTTTCACGCATTTGACATCACTACAACCATCTTCGTCGTCAACGCCGTCGCCTCTGGGTCTCGGAGGGAATACGACGGCGGAAGACGGCGGTGGTGGCAGCGGAAGTGTATTGCAACAGTTGAGTCCTGCAGGGGGCAACGAGACGAGCGAACACAGAGGGATGTACGCAGCGACACCCACCTCAGCACTTGAGCATCATCAGCATCACCACCATCACTTGTCTGGGATCCATCACACCACGGGATTCCATCCCCACGACGCATCAGCTGTCAGCAGTGCTTCGGCGGCGCTCATGCATTCCCCGGCCACCAATCTGACAAGGTAGGACTACCGACCGATAGCCCTCTTTTATTATATGTCGTTTTTAGTTATCCACTGACAGTACTGCAACAAATTGTTACGATAAAGGAGAGTGAGGCGATTGAGACATGTAGCACGCACGGGGAGAGGTGAGACCTCTATCTAGTACGGTGTTTTAAATCAGAAAACGTTAAGGGAAGATACAGCAAGCGTAGGTAGGAGGTTAATAATATAGTATTTTATATAAATGGTTTATAAGAATGAACAGGCTGCCGTGAGCCCAGTGTAGGATTTTAACGGTCAGTCAGTCTTACCGTTAAAGAACAAGTCAGACTTGATGAAACCAGCTGAATACAGCAGTGCATCGAATTTATTAATGGAAATCCCCACATGAAACTTTGTTTGGCATAATGCTGCCATCCCCATGGGTGAATCAGTACTTAAAATTTACCAAAATTTTCACATGTAAATATGCGACCGAGTAATGGGTCTGCTATCATTTATTGTCTTCCGTGGTAGTTCCTGAATGTAACACGAAATGAATTAGTTTTTCATGTGAAGCGGTCAGACTGTGACTGCGTTTTAAAATAAATAAATAAATAAATAAATACGTCCGGACATAAATAAATAGAAAATATCGCAACCAGAAATTGAGCACGTACGCTCAGAAACACACCACGGGAGAAAAAGAAAGATACTTTATGCGCAGAAATTTTACGTGCCTTGTTTACTGATGCACCTCTGAAAGTAGCAGAATTCTGACGAAATATGTAGCGTCGTTTGAGTATTTTTGTGAATAGATGTAAAATATTCTTGCGTTCCGATGGTGTTAGGAAGTTTCAATTGTTGACAGGAAGTACAACAGTTTTGATGACATCATTAACACCACCATACTGAACCGTTTGGAATCTGTTTATATCTGACTGGGGGGGGGGGGGGGGGGGGGGAGGGTTTGCCGGTGGGGGGGGGCGCCGGGCGGGGGGGCCCTCCGCCACAAACCCCCCCCCCCCCACCGCGTGTTTTACTCCACCCCCGCCCCCCCCCACCTCCTGGAACCCTCAGGGCCTGTCCAGGNCCCCCCCCCCCCCCCCCCCCCCCCCCCCCCCCCCCCGCCCCCCCCGCGCCCCGCACGCCCCCCCCCCCCAAGGTTGTCCGGTAGGGCTCTGCTCCGTGCATTCAGCTGGATGGTTAATTTTTGCTTGTAGAAGTTAAAGGTGTGGCGTACGTAATGTTACTGTTACTACAATAATGCGGCATTTTATACGGCATTCATCTTAGCCTCGTGTCATATGCGAGGCTGTACAATTGTTTCACCTTCCACGTATAAGTTTGAGAGCGATTCCAAATGCCAGACATTTATGGCACCTTGAAAGTAGCTGCATTTTAGTGTCGTTCTCAGACACGTTCTTGCTGTAACGCATGTAAACGTTACGTAACCCACAGTTCCATGGCTGCAGCGTTCGTCACTCGCAGCAATAACTGAACAGACAGCAGTTCGTAACAGGACCTAGTTTTTAAAGTTGCTGTATAGGATAGTACAAAATGAAGGTTAAAGGGAAATGGTAATGAATGCGTTGTTTGTCTTAGAATGTTACTGTCGTTAGAAACAGTGACAACTTAGGGAATCCGAAAACCGGTATCTGGCGGTAGGATGAGGCGTATATGACATCCCGACCAATGGGGGCCTGCGTGTACCAAATCGTTAGTGAGTGTTGCTCCTATTAGCGAGAGAAGGTCGAGATGTTTGTGGACCGGGAATCATTAAGGAAAGCCATGGTAACTACGCAGTGTAGCTAGACTTGCATGCTCATGTGACTAGTGTGATATCAGACTCCCAAGTACCGAAATGCGAAGGACTTAATATGGAACCAGAGGTTTTTTCTACGGTTACTTGAATCTGATTGGTACGTGTGCCATACAGAATTAAAGTTGAAAGCAAGATTATGTTGGGGTCACGTAACTTGAGAGATCTCAGCTTATGTGATTGAAGTCACGAAGTTGTGCATTGCATGTTAGTGACTACTGTTGGCCTGTGTCATAACAGCCGTCAGATTATCCGGTTAACTTCGATCACGAACGTCTCTAGTTCGGTTAGTAAAGGAGCCTTCATGTAACTTCAGCATTCATCTAACGGATCGTTTCTGCCGTAGCAGTATATAGTAGACATGGGCGTATGGACATATATACTAGCATACTGGGGTGGTGGTGTCACACTAAACACGGCTAATACGTGCTCTTAAGAAAGCTGATACAGCAGGACATAATGGAGAAAACTGCATAATGAGGAGCTTCATACTTTAGAATTTTAACAACTGTAGTACTGGGATCTGTTAATGTAGGATGTTCAGACGAAGAAGGAAGAGATGACCCGCAGTCGGGGAGGCGTAGTAGTAGCCGGGAGAATAGGCATAAAATTAAAACACATCGTAAAAATCCGGTGTGCCGGTGTGGACTGGTTTCAAATAGCTTAAAATATGGCCTGGTGATGGGTTCTGTTGAACTTTGAGTTCAGTGTAAGGCGGGGAATGTCTTGACCAGTTGAGTGACCATGATCTTCACAAGAAGGACTCTATCCATGGAGTTCGCACGTGTTATAAATATTATTGAAATGGAAACTAGTGGATCATTTTGCCTGTTCTTCCGTCAAACCGTATGGATAAACCCACTGCTTGAGAAAGCAAACACTCCTCGAACGTCGGCTTGTCGTTTCCTGCTGAGTTTGTTTGTAGGGAGTGCAAATAGTGAAGTTACTTCGACCTTTGCCTTGAAAGCTAAGAACATTAAATAAAGCACAGCCAGGCCGTGAATCGTGTTGCGGTGTAGCGGTTTTTCAAAATCCCTCTGGGACTGCCGTGAAGAGTCGTTATGCTGAGAGTAATACGGTTATACATGTTCAGGTGATCAAGAAACTCCTAGTTTTAATGTAACCAGAGATTCATTATCACCTGTAAAGGCCATCAATTTTATCATGTCTTGAAGTGGTTGAGTCTAGTACACTGCTTTACATACTGTTTCAGATCCATTTTAATATTATCTGGATCAACGCTTTAGTCATTTGAAGTGGTGTCAACATTTTAAGGGTTTCCGGTAGAAAATTGTGCGAATCGGGTATGTGCTCTTTGCATGCACATTCCAGCGTGTCCTATTCTCGATTTTTACCCCTCAAAAACTAGGTGGGAGGTACAAATTATATAGCTCGTTATTTAATAGCCTTCACCGCACTGTGACTCTTTGTTATATTCACTTTTTTCCCCAGACACCCTCCATCACTGTTTTTCCTTCAGTACCCGAATGTAGGGCATGTTTTTACCCACCTAATCAAGTAACTATGGGAGTTAGTAACTCAACGGAGCAGTCATTGTTGTGAAGCTGATCGTTCCTGAGCTGGCCAAGAAATTTCCCGCAATTTACGGGGCCTGAATGTTCATTACCCTCTTCACAGAACCCCACCGTATGTCCCTGTCGTGAGCCATATAGGTCCAGTCCAAGTCCTCCCAATCGATTTCTTGGAATTCATAAAACGATGATGACGATGACGATTTTGGTGATGAATATGATTATATGAATAATTCGTGTTAGACGTTTGGAGGAGGTAATGCTTCGATAGTGAAGTGTGTGCTTCCATTTTGTTGCAGGCTGCTATTTATATACAGGCAATAAAGCCAGCGAGGTTGTTTTTATGACATATAGCCAACAAGAGGTGAACATTGTGATTTGCGAAGGACGGAAGGTTCCTGTCAAAGTCTTCGCATCCTCGATTCCAGTTTATCACTTCAGGGTTGTCGAAATTAAATAACATCGTCCGATTATAGAGCAAAATTATGCATTCTTTTGATATGTAAGAAGTTAGAAAGTTGACACGTCTGCCGGAGGAGGATATGAAGTCTGTATACGCTGAGCGCCTATTTGAAAGTGGTACCCGCGCTGTCGGCCAGGTTATCCGGTTGTGTGTGACTCACTCCCGGTAGTTTGATCCCCGCGCGTTCCCTTGCGTCGCACATTTGTAGTCTTAGTCACATCGTAGGATGTCTTCTGAGCACAGTTCAGAATCCGTCCCAAATGGATTTCTGTTGTTGTTGTTTTTTTGTAGAGGGTTTTATTGTTCATTTGATGGTTGTCATGTTGATGGTGATGTTTATATATCAATATAGATGAAGATACAGATTCTTCATGACGACTGTTCATTTTCATTGCAGTACAGCTACATGTTTTGGTCCACTGCAGGATTATCATCAGGCCGTCAGATAAAAAGTTTTTAAAAAGGCAAACATGCATACATTTATTTGTTTTTGTCAGATCTCAAAGATTAGGAAAAATTAGTTATTTGTTTCCTTACTGTATCATTTAGTAGCTGCTATTTATGTAAATCAATATATTTTAAAAACTGTATGTATAAAATTTTTTACATGTGGTATTTTATTTATCCTATATAAAGTGTCATAGCAAATTTGGATTTGGTTTCCCACTGTTTCAGTTCCATCGGCATCAGCAGTGTATCGACTGATGAAGTCGATTCATTGCGTGCTTATTTTACAGATGAGACTACGTAAAATTGTTTCGTATGCAGCCAAACGGAATGACAGGCCCACAGATTGGCAGCTGATACCGGACTAATGCACGTTACACGACGTGCCGTTATAGGATATTAACTCGGTGCATGGTGTGCTGTAAGTGCGACAAGAATAGTCGATCCCAGCCTCTTTTCGGATACAGTAAACTCAGAAGGACAAGGTGGGAAAATTATCGTGCATTTTTTAATTCAAGCGATAAACATGAACGGAGGTTCGGTTCTACCAGCAAGACGGTGCAACGATGCATACAGTCAATAATTCAGTGATCTCCGTAGGTAACATTTTTGGGGCCGAACGATTAATTAGTCGTCCTCTGTTTCTTGCCCGTTAGCCATATCCGACACCTGTGACTGTAATCTGTGAGGACGTTCTTAAGACAATGTGTGGGGCTATAAGGAGAAGGGGAAGAAGAAAAGAAAATCAAAACACGCAGACAGAAAAAGAGGGCGAGAGGACAGCCATAAAGAAATTATCTGCCTCGCGGTATCGATAATATCCATATAGGAACTTCAGATAGTTATTATTAATGTGGCCAGCAGGTGTAAAGCGTGTCTGAGACTTGCAGATCATTTCCAGCCTGTTTTAACTTGGCAAATTATGTTACGTGATAAGATCGTTAGTGCGTTCTGTGAGTGGGCTTGTACATTCTGCGAGCTGATTCCACTTTAAGCTGAACATCCTGTACGATTCTTCGGAATTTGCAGGAAGTTTCCTGAAATTGGGAGTGTGTTTGAACAGTAGGCATACATGAGATAACAGTCTGTTGAACGACTCGCCTGTTACTGTGATACTTGAAGCAGAAAACTAAAATTAGTTTGACAACAGGTGTACGTGCAAACTTCACTTGTAGGTATAATTCAGGCTTTAATTAAGGTTGGGACGAGAGATTTTCCTCTCCTCCAAAACGCTCAGACTGACTGTGGGGCCCACCCAGCCTCCTGTTCGATGGGTACTGGGGTTCTTTTCCGGGAGTAAAGCGACCGAGGCGTGAAAGTAACCACTCACCTCCACCTTGTGCGAAGGTAAGAATGAGTGGATGTATATGTCTGCTCCCCTTATGTGCCTTTTTGGCGTGGACAGAGAAGGCTCTGGCTCTTTACCTGTATGTTCTATAGCAGCCTAAGACAAATGAAATGTAGTGATAGTAAAATTAACTTGTGTTTTTAGTGGAAATATTGTGTTAAACCAGATAGTAGGTCTACGTGTGTTTAAAATAGAAGAGATTGTGGAAAACAATATACCGCCTTCCAGTGTCAGGGAAGGTACGTGTATTTGGACATAATGAGAAGCTTCGCAACTTATCTTCGCCGAATATGGCAAGGCCTGTGAAATCAGTAAATATAAAATGAACGGGAGACGTAGCGTCAGTTTGGCTTAGTTGCCTGCTTTTGTGAACAGGTTATGAACATTCAGGCCGTATGATGAAGGGGGAAGTGTCTTCGCCACCTGAGTAACTGTCATGTGCCCAAGAAGTTCTGCGTCATGAAAGATGGTTGGTTGGTTGGTTGGTTGGTTGGGTAGGTTGGTTAGGGTAGCAGGTCGGTAGTAGGTAGGGTGGGTAATTGGGTAATTGGTTAGGTAGGTACTAGTAGGGTGGTTAGGTAAGAAGGGCGTATGGATTTTTATGTAGATGGATGGATGGATGGGTGGGTGGGTGGGTGGGTGGGTAGGTAGGTAGGTAGGTAGGTAGGTAGGTAGGTAGGTGGGTGGGTAGTAGGCAGGTAGCAGACGGTGGGGATTTGTAGTATGTGGTTTATTTAGCGATGACGTCAGTAACTCATTACTACCGGTTACAGCGTTGAATGATGAGATGATAGTCAATAATGACATAGAAATGAAGGTGGTTGTGGCTTAACTAACAATACTATTCCGACATCTCCCCAGAGGAGCCGAGGCAAACTGAAAACATGCAATCAGGATAGTCGATGTCCTGGCCAAGATTCGAACCAGGCATCTCGTGAATATTGGTAAGAAGTTGTGTTGGTATTTAGACGTCAGTTGACTGATGTTCGTATGAAGGTTCACGAAACACCGCCACTCGATTCTGATGTTGGCAAGACGGACATATCGACAGAAGCCTAATTTGTTCTCATGCAAGAAATACTGTAGATTCTAAACGTCAGTAGCGGCAGAAGCTGTAAAGTCTACAGCTGTGAGCTGAAGACTCGCAGCTGTAGACTCCAGGGGCGAAGGAGGAGACTGCAGGATCGAATAGCGCTAACTGTGCAGGATGATGAAACATTCCGAGTTCATTACACTGTTACGTTGGGCGGCCAGAGATGTACTGAATGAATATACGCGACGTTTCGGGAGTTCGGTTAATACAGCGTCAAAATATTTCGACATCAGAATTAGACGTTTCGACAGTAGACACGAATGTGGTCTAGTTTTGAACTCGGAAAATTTCCGTATTCGATTCCGAGCACTGCCAGTAATCTTGTGAACAACATGGGTTAGTATCCGCAATAAAATAACAGTGCAAAGTCAGTCATGCAATTTGAAGCGAGGGTTAAACCAGCTCCCCAAACGTCGGCAGACAATTGATAGTATACATCATTACCTCGCCGTAAAATGAATCAGTTACTGTGTTGTCACAGATCTTCAGAGTATAAGTTCTGCGCATATCCTGACACAAAACCGGAAAGGAAGTTTTTCTTGACATACCTGTTTTTGTATGTTAGAGCTGTTTCGGTTTGTCGCTGTCAGATTTGTGGATTCGGCTTCTGTGTCTGTGTTTCTTACAGTCTTGATGACCAGTGATAATATTAGAACGAAACACAATATTGCATCTCGTTTATTTTCTTGATTGTGTTATTTGGCGTAACTGTGAAGTACTAATATTATGTACGTCGAGGGCAGATGAATGAATTAGTATGGAGCACTGGGGGAATGGTAATGAAAGTGGAAAACGTAGTGGGAAGAAAAGAACCGGACCCAGTTCCAGTTAGTCCTCCACAAATACCACTTGAACTGGCCTGGGATTTAGCTCTGGCTTCCGCGGTGAGAGGCCGTAAACTAAAAGTTGATCCCTCGGAGAATGTTTAGGACACTAATTGAGTGTACTGTAGGTCAGAGTTTTCGTAGTCCTTGCCTCGTCTGCCTACTCACAGTGGGTGTCGAGGTTGTTTCTTTGCACTTGAATCACACTCACACACCCACCACAGTCGGTAGGACTCCTCTGGACGAGGAATCGGCCCGTCGCAGAGACCTCCACCTAACAACACACGCAACAGTCACAGCAGACAGACATCCATGCCCCCGGTGGGATTCGAACCCACGATACCAGCAAGCGCTCGGCCGCAGACTGCGTGGCCACTGGGATCGGCCAGATCAGAGTACTGCGGTAAATATGTAGACATATGAAGGCGAATGTAATAGGGAATGGAAAAAATCACGTATCAGAGGGATTTATAATGTGGGCTCTTTACCTGATTTTTTTATGGTTATTAAAACAGAGGTTTGTGTGGGTAGGAAATGTAGCACGCAAGAGGCCATGAGAAATGCCTGCACTTTTAGTCGTGGAACTATGAGACCTACCTAGACGTAGATATAAATGGATCTTTGAATGAGTCTTAATATAATGGGCGTAGATTAGGTTCACCGAGGTCAGGAGTGGGTTCAGTGCCAGGGTTTTGTGCGGAAGGTAATGAACTTATAGGACAGATTATTTCTTGACCATCTGAGTAACTTTTCGTGAACCACCCGTCACCTTGTAGTTGAAACTTTTAAATATTTGTGGAGCTCAGAACTGATTGCCTCAGACTTTTCGAGTCGGTTTTGCTACCTTGATACCTTTTCTTTTAAAGTAATTCCCTGAAGAACTTAGGCTGCTTTTGTAATGATAAATGCGGGGGGGGCCGGGCCCCGCCGAAGCTGGGGCGTCGGCCAGGTTCGCATTATAATAGCCGTGAGAAAATATGAGCTGTGTGCTCACTTCAGCGAATAGCTAGGTGTCAGCTGCAGTGTTTGAGCCTCAGTCTGGATCGCACCGGTTTCTGAGGCGCAGTATTAAACGGAACTTGAACGTTTCCCATTACTTGACGTTTGAACTCGGCAGGATCATCTCGCACATTCTTCTTGGTAATTGTATAAGTCTGCCTCACATTTGGGATGTCAGCAAATCCTGTCAGCACAGGAGAGTTTTATCTGGGATTAGCGTCGTAAAAAGGCGTGGAACACAGGACAAGTGCAGTACTCGTCCATTTCTGTAGTACGAAGTTCCGTCAGTGATAACTAGTTCTGAAATGTCGTATGTCCAAGACAGCCTGTTTTGACTATGAAGTTATGACCATTATTGAGGAACTGTGGTATTCGTAACCCTTTCCATGCCATGCATGAACGCTCCTCGTGTGATTTTATGTAATGGTTGACAATGTCACTTAAAAATCCTGCTGTGTATGAACTATGAAACGTTTTATATTTCATGCAAACATGAAGCATTAAAAACAATAAAGAATAATTTCGGAAGGTTGGTACAAACCAGATTCTGCATCTGAGAAGAATTGTTTCAAACCGAGCAATCTCCAGACATGTTGATTTCATGGACTAAACACGTCAGTATCCATTATTTAGATGAAAATAACTGAATAAATATACATGAATTCTAAAGTTATTTAGCTTTTAAGAAACTGAAATGTGCATTAGACTTTCAAACAAAAAATGAGTTTACCAATGCAGGAAGTATGTGGAAACAGTCTTCTGTTGTTTTAGTGGAAAAGTCAGTAAAATTGCATATAACTGGGTTGAATTTTAGGCGTCTCCAACTATTCCTTGCTACGGGAGAAGGTTTGCTTAAAGCCAAACTGGCATCGGAAGGGTCAGTTCTTAGTTCATTTCACAATACGTCTTCTACCACGTTGTCCCAAATCAGGAACTAGTATCCCCCCCCCCCCTCGCCAGAGAAAGTTTTGAATACTAACGCGCGCCTCCTCCACTTGAACCAGACTTGTCACGTCAAATTTATAACATTTTTTCCTTCAGACGAAATTCTGAATTTGAAGTTTAAAAATTCCTTTCCATTACAATCAATTAAACTCTTAAATGTGCTTAATTTCCAGTGCAGGTTATTTCAAAGCATAATTTTGCTTTGGTTAACAGTGGGTCTGATAGCGTACTCGATTACCGACTCGCTAGGGCTGGACGACCGGCAGGGTTGGGGTGGGGGGGGGGGGGGTTGAAGCTCCGCGGGGGCGAGATTTCCCGCACCCGTTCAGCCCGGCCCTGGAGTCCACCCATCTTCCTGTACAATGGCTACCGGGTTTGTTTCCTGGGGGTAAAGCGGCAGGATCGTGGCATTGGCTGCCCACCCCACGTAGCGCCGAGGTTAAAGAAGGAGTACAGCTATACCTACTTCTACTCCCCCTCCGGGCCTTCATGGCTTATGACAGGATGAACTTTATCTTTTACCTTCAGCGGTAGAGTTTACATATTAGTCTGCACACAGCTCACCTGAAAGGAAGCAATTGCACGGAAAACCTCAATCGGCGACCTCCAGAATGCAGGTTTACGTTGGTACCAGTGCACTAACCTGTTCGGTTTTCCACTGCTGAGATATTGTTCCTTTATTACTGATTCCTTCCTGCACACGAAACTTTCTCCCCATATGCAAGTTCTCCTTTGTGACAACGAAACGCACTTCGGTAAGCAAGGTAACAAGGTCTCGAGAGCAAAGGCATTTCCTGCAACAAATTATATACTTCCTGAAGTTGTAGTATACTTGACACGAATGGAAACTTCGCATACCCACTTTCATGTACTCACTAAATAACTCAGCCCACGGAACAGAGTCATACTTGAGAAGCTGCTGGCCTGTCAAGTACTCAGTTTCACCGTGTTTAATGGAACCCAAAAGATTATTACCGTCTTCACAAGAGCCTGCCACTGTTCCCTAACCTCAGCTGGACCTAGTCGACACCCTCCTACCCCATTTATATGTTAGCCTATGTATGGTCCATTTTGATACTACTATCTCCACTGTATCGCCTAGACTTCAGAGTCGTTCCTACTTGACAGGGTTTTCAACCAACATTTTGTGTGCCTTATGTCCTGTGCGTGCTACATACGTGCTAGTGGCTTTTTAAAATCTGCTGTATAAAAATTTGTTATCTTCCACCTTGGTATTTCGAGAATGTTCCTCACTGTCGTGTTGTCTTTATATTGGCATGTATGTGATACCTGAAATTTATTCCTGTTTTTCTTGGACGTGTTTGTTCAAATTACCTGTGTAGGGTCTCCCATTATAAGTTTGATCGTATCTCCCACTTATCTGTTGTAGTTATGCCTATCCGGATCGAAGCAAATACCCTTATAGGAATAGCAACAATAATAATAATAATAATAATAATAATAATGTATATTAGTAAGCATTTATTTAAGTATTACAGGTGACTGTTATTTATCCATATCTTTGTTGGTTCTGTATTTACACATTATTGCTTATTTATTTCTGTAGAAACGTGGATTGCCGTGTTGTTAGGTTGGCTGCCTTATAAAATGGGGAAAGAGTAACTGGTGGAGGATAAAGGAAGGGTAGTGATCTGTATTTTAGGTAGTTAAGTCCAATGCATCAAGAATGGGGTTAGACTATTTGTATGTTCTTTGTTCGACTGAATGCCGCCTTTTGTGGCATTAATTGTGTAATGCTTCTTAACAGTAGATCGCAGTCCACACAGATGACCGCCAGTTACTTCGTCTACCTGTGGAGTTAACCGCGAGTGAAAGACATTTGACAAAATGCTGTCGGCCTGTAAAATACAGTTAACAAGTGTATGGGGCTATTTTTGTATAGGTTCAGCAAAACCGTGTAAATTCGCTTGTACTGTACACAGTTTCATCTGCCCTCTCTGCAATTCTGTACACGTCATGGATGTTCATTTCGCATTCATCAACCTGCCGAAAGCCAAGAAACAGTGGCACAGGGGTCTTCAACCCGCGGCCCTCCGAATGTTTTTGTGCGGCCACCAAACAAATTTTGAATCTTGAGTGTAGAAAGTTTAATTCATATAAGTAAATGTTAAATAAAATTCATTCTGAAATATTGTAAAATTTGTACCAAAATTTTAAAAAACTTTTTTGTTTTTTCTATATGAAATATCGGTTAATGTCGCAATAAATACTGCAAGACTGTAGTAGGGAATGTCTGCAGGGTAGGGGAATAAGTAAATAATAATAAAAGTAAATAAATAAATAAATAGAATTACAAAACTATCCTATGTATATTTATGTAGGGAAATATTAGTGGACATGTTCTACAGTAATATGCAAACTTTGCTTTGTAAAACGTGAATGCGGCCCGCGAATCTTTCTGCCATTAAAATGTGGCCCTTGAGCAAGTAACGGTTGAAGACCCCTGCAGTAGCACGTTGTATTACTTCAGGCCATCATGTAGCCAGCGGTGGATACATTACTGAGATGAAGGCATGAATTACAGTATTCTGGAAGTACTAAATATCTGGAACCTTGGACTGTGTAGATAATTTCTTGTATTTCCAGCAGTACGCGTTTGACATTATCGGCGGGCTGTTGTGGACACGGTAATGAACTTTCGGGTTCACTGAAAGGGACTGTTAGCGGAAGACGATTATCCTCGTCTGAACGACACAGACGCACGAAGTTAATACATGTTACAGCGAAAAATATGTTAACTGAATATTGTTCAGGTTTCGAGTGGTAGCCTGTTCGTGTATAGACTTTCTTCAGCGCCTGTTATCTGAACCAACTCCAACACCATGTACACCAGAGTTATTTCAATTTAAGGTTTGAAACTTAAAATTTCATTAGGCGGAGTCCAGCATGTTTCGATGGGCAGCCCGTCATCATCAGGGACACAAAACACACCACAAAAAAAAGAAGGAAAACATTATAGCGGTTATCATAATACGGATGATCTGGAGTTCGGTTCCCAGCTGGGGTAGGAGATTTTTCTCCTTTCCGGAACGACCAAATCGACTCGGGGGCGCACCCACCCTCCTATTGAATCGATACCGGCTGTTCTTTCCCTGGGGGTAAAGCGGCGGGAGCGTGAAGCAAACCACTAACCAATTACCTCTATCGTGTGCCCAGCTTAAGAATGATCGGAGCTGTACCTCTACGCTTCCGTATGCCTTTGTGACGCGCACAGGGCCGATTTTGTCTTTATCCAGTGAACTTTGATGTGCGTGTATGGATTGGATTCATCTGGCTCAGGATAGGTACCAGTGACTTCCCTGTGAACCTGGTTACGGAACGTCGGGATCTGTAAAGTCGAGGCATTTATATACCAGATGAGCCCCCTCGTACGGTCTGAAGAAGCGCTCGACTACCTGAAATCGGTTACTTTGAAGTGGTGTTATGATAGTGGTGGATAAAGATTTGGAAGGAATTCGTCGTGTGTTTCAACAAAAATCACGGCATTAATCGATGACCCCGAAGTAAGACGATTGTGTTTGTCCATAATTCAGGGCATATCTGGCCCTTAATCTTACAGCATGTACCGTATGTTTCACGTGAGGATAGCTGTGCGTGTCATCTCCACTTGTGCAACAGTGTTTGTGTGTTCTGTGCTGATGCATCACGTGCAAGTCTGTAGTATCTGCCGACAACAATAACAGTCTTTCAGCATGTAATGTTTCCAAATGTATTGATGTCAGTGAACTAGAGAGTTGATGAGAAATGTTAAAATAACATAAACAGTCAGCATACAGTGCTGGTCGTGGAGCGGCCGTACAGTTCGTGTAGAAATGCACGCAGCAGCGCACTGTTTTAGTGTCGCAGTCGTGCCGTTAGCACCAAATTGTTGTGCTTCCTGCAGCTCTGGAAAGAAGCACATACTGTACGTGCTTATTTTGTAATGCAGTGTTACTGATCCATGTGTAAGAGAACAGCGTCTTCAGCACGACGATTAGGCAGATGAGACGAAAGGTGTCCTGCGTACGAAATAAATTTGCTTGAGAAACTCCCGTGGGTCGTATAGGTTGCCTTGTATTGTTGAAGTGAATATTAAAGTAAAACTGCAGGGCACCGACTATAGATCTGATTGGCATATGTGAAAAGGATATGATGTCCTGGCCCACATATTATTCATAATAGCCTGATGAAGAGTACGATGCAAGAACTCACTTTAATAATCCATAATAATAATAATAATAATAATAATAATAATCGGCGCTACAACTCCAACAGTCTTGGCCTACTTCTCTCTTTTTTGTAGGCTTCACGATCACACTGATTGAGACACACCACATTCGGTAGGACTCCTCTGGACGAGTGATCGGCCCGTCGCAGAGTTCTCTACCTGACAATACACAACACTCACAAGAGACAGACATCCATGCCTCCGGTGGGATTCGAACCCACAATCCCAGTAAGCGAACGGCCTTAGACCGAGCGGCCACTGGGATCGGCAGTCCTTAATAATAGGCATATTAATTAGTAAAGCACGAGTAAATAAAGCCACTGTTTGAACGTAGTTTCGCTTGTATTAGGTCTACTACAGAGTACAGTCTGGACTAGGGAGACTTAATGAGCAGCAGGTGTGTGACCAAGCACAGATATAATCCCAGATGAGGTTAAGTTGATTCATACGACTTTTGCTGCGGTGTGTTGACGTTTCCTCGTAGGGGGCACCATGAATATTTTTATGTTTCTAATAACAAACTGAAATATAATTACGTAATTTTAAACTTGATGTAATTGTCCCCTGTTTGGTGACGTGTGTTGTTCGTTATCATCGAGGGTTAGCAAACCACTTCGATATTTTACGGCCCGTGACGAAAAATATTTTTGGTTTTGTAAATAAAGAAACTGATCGACTTTGTGTGAGGCTACATTGTGTACTTAAAATCAGATTGAGAGTCGCATAAAATCAACTGGGCGGTCTCTTCAGGCCCGTAGGCCGCGTGTTTGAGGCTCTTGGTCTAAAGAAAACGTGACGTATACGTCCAATTTCTAAGAGGTGCTGAAGAAGCGCGGGCTTTATCTGTTTCATAGGTTCCTGGGGGCACTGAAGAAAACGACGGAAACCATCAGTGAGTGTAGTTCATGCCCCAGCCCTTGTACATGTCACACATGACATGACTGTTAGCGTGTACGAATTTGCGCCACTTGTATTCTCCGTGCAGAAGGGAACGTGCTGTAAGAGTACACAACAAACATTTCTTTGCTGGTAACAAGCGCGTGTCTGCCGACCGGACATATCCGCGACAAGATTTCTCCATCCTCACGTATAGCGCCCCCCATCCTACCGCCATCCGGTTGCCACATAACTGACGTGCTTTCAGGCCAGCGTCTTTGGCAGCACCGTACTCGCCCGTGACCCTTTCCTTTCGATGTACGGAATGCCGTGCCTGTCGTAGAAGTAACAGCAATTTTGGCTGGGAATCATTTGGTGTTTGAGAAGTCCGTGTAGTCGTCTTATGGCTGGACTGAAATAGCCAGCTAATCGTCCAGCGTTTCTTTCCCTTTATATACAGGGCCAGGCCTATTAAATTCTCGTTGAGCCAACGTATCCCAGAAAAAGGCATGTTACATATTGCGTTCCGTATGCCTTCCAAGGACTCGGTATAATACTGCTGCCATTACGTGCCAAGACCAGAACGGCATGACTGAGCGCTGAGGTAGAATAGCGCAGACAGGAAACGACCGTCGGATGATTTCCAGTACAAGCAGGGGCACTGTGAACCAAGTATACTAATAGGGCCCGGACCGAGCAGGTTGGTGTAGTAGGTTTTTATTCGGAAGGTGCCCGATTCGAGTCATGGCCGTGACATCGGCTAGCGTGACGGTTTTCATGGGGTTTGTCGGTTCCTCCAGGCAAATGTAATACCTCGGTTAGGCCACTGTCGCTTAACCTTTCCAATTCGTAGTTCGTCAGTCACCCAACTATCAACGCTGTACAGTCTGAGGCACTTCACAGCGTCGTACAGCAAGATCACAAAAGACGTCGTATATGTAAATGAACATTTCCTTAAGGAGAGACGCCTGAATTTTTGATCTACTTGTGGTGTTTGGTGTTTAAGAAAGAAGCATGAGACTAGCGGGACGTGTACATACGGCAGGAAATTGCACATTTCTAAGTGGAAATAATCATAGAATGCAACTTTTGGGACACTGTACACGGGAGAATTATGTTAGAATTGATGTGAGGATATGAGGCTGATTGAACTTGCCCAACACAGGGTAGAGGGGCAAGCTTTTTGTAACGACTGACAACTTTTTCGGTCTGTACGTGCTGGAGTTGATTTATTGTGCTGGGAAGGACAATGAAGTAAGATTGTGTAATATGGCATTTGATAGATATAATCACGACGACGACAATAATAATTCAATTCAATTCAATTCTGCTCAGTTCAATTCAGTTATAGTTTATTAATGTGCCAAGTCAACAGCCACATGGCCAATTGCAGAGACAGCACCACACAAATAACAACGGACAATGAACAAGGCACAAATGAAACACACAACGAAACAGACGAACGAACGAACGAACGAACGAACGAACGAACAAAAACAGATAAATGAATACATAGCTAATTAATTAGGACACGTTTATAGTGCTGAAAGAAAATAATATCACATCTAACTAAGTATGATAATTTGCCTTCTGAAGATATCCAGTTTATTACAAACCGAATTTGCCGCTGTGGCACACCTGACGGAGGGATAATTTTTGCAAGATGGACTAACATGGAACAAAGGAAAGTCTCGGAGGTTCAGAGTGGGAACTCGAAAACCAATAATGTCCGTGGTAGGTGGACAAGATTTAGAGCTCAGAAAGTCATTAATGAAGAAAACTGCATCGAGCTGATGTCTTCTCTCATGTAAAGTACGTAAATTAAGTACTTGAAGTACATTAGCGTAACTATAGCCATTACTGTCTGCGGAAAGGAATCGATTATAGCATGGAGCTACGAACTTCCTGTGGATGCGCTCTAGTATTTTAGCGTCAGTACAGGTAATTGAATTCCATACTACGGATGCGTACTCTAATTTAGGTCTAACAAGTGAAAAGTATAAAGTCAATAAACTAAAATAATAATAATAATAATAATAATAGTAGTAATATGGCTGAATCCTTTGCTTAGTAACGCAGTGATTCAGCCAGCATTGTGAGCACCAATTAAGTCAGCATGTATGATGAAAACTAAATAAATAAACAAACAAACAAACAAACAAACAAACAAACAAACTGTTGTGATAATAACAAGAAGAAGATAACAATTCAACAACAACAGAAACCCAACATCGGAGCATCCCGGGCTTTGTTACGGTGACAGGTGAACGTCTTCCTCAGATAAGCGTATTTCTAAATGACAAATTCCTATTAACAAAAAACTAGCTTCAAAGAGGAGGAAGAACGAAATAAACACACAGAAACAGAAGAAAGGGAAGAAAGAAATAAAGTGTTCCTTTATCATATGATATGCTGTGTGTATAGTTTCGTGGAACCAAAGGCACCAGACAAGGTGCATATCCGGTGCAGCAAAGGACTGATGAAACCGACACAGTAGGCCCTGCCCAGCTGGCAGTGAACACTGCTGTCGTAACGGTTGCCTTCCAAGTCCTGGTTCCATTAGTTACGCATTTACAGAATTCGGTGTGCTGAGTTTCTTTGCAGATAGCTGTTGTTTAAACGAACGTTGTCAGTGTACTTATTGTAGGTGATTGTTCCTCCAAGGCTTTTAAATCATATCAGTGATAAAATAATTTAACCGAGAAAAGCACTGAAAGGCGATTACTTATTCGGTTATGCATTTTACGTTTTTTAAAATGCTAATTCGTAGTATGATGGTTCTTAATTGCATTTAGAACACAGCACGAGGTACCTAACAGAATGCGTCTTGCACAGCAGTGACCGCTCGGGCGAGCCGGTAACCACGGTTTCTACTTAACATGGACATTTCCGCAGCAGCGTCACATGGATCTTGCGTCGTGTGCCAAACAGGATGCACCACTGTGATGTTCAAGTCCAGTTGCCACACATGTCAACCGGTTCTTTTTACACCTGCAATTAGTATACCGGAACACAAAAAAAAATTGCGACACCATGATCGGTGAAAGCGCCCAGAAAACTCGCCTTAACATTTCAGATGCTTACTGCAATGGTTTAATAGGAGTACTTCGTCGTATAACCGTGTTCTGACGAGTGACAGTATTTGAAGTAGTCGTGTGTACTCACTATTCGTCAGAATATTTGGCGTGACCGAGGGTGGGACAGGGGACACGTCATATCGCACTTCGAAAGTCGGTAATTTTAATTGAAAGGCGTAATAATGAAGGAACTCATAATATGTAGGCCTGCTTTTTACCTCATATTTTTGGGAATATTACATGAAGGTTGAAACGGGTGAGACGTGCAGTACATATGGAGAAAGTCTGAAGTACATAGTTACAAGAACGTTGTCGGTAGAACGTCAAGTAACGAGAAAGTGTGGGAGGCTTAGACGTATTTATTTATTTATTTATTTATTTATTTATTTATTTATTTATTTAAGGTGTATTTAACAGTGTCTTCAGTAGCTAAGATTATGTAGCCAAGACTTTTACATGATTAATGAAAAGATAACTGTAAGGGATGTAAAAAGGACCGGCCTGGACTAATTTGAGATACTGTCCCAGCGTGTACTTGGAGGGATTCAGTACGAAAGAACTGTTACGGTAGCTGGTCTTCAGGCAAGATATGAGCCAGGGACCTGCATAATAGGATGGAGGCATGCTTTCTACTGAGTCGCCACCTTTGATGGCTAAACATAGATGGAAGTGTAGAGATAAGTGGCAGAGTGAACTGTACTGAAAGCATTCAGGCTGGCTTCCATTGGTGCGCCGTCGTGAACACGGTATGGCCCTTGTGGTTCTCTAAAAGTGGATGTCTCTGTCAGCTGAATAAGTAGGGAGGAATTCGTCAAGTCAGTCAGCCAGCCACGAGCGTTTACTTTTGTTTCTACGTAGTTCTGCCGAGCGCCCACCAGTGTGCTACTGCGTATTACACAATTGGCAATGAATTCCGCCTTTTATGGGAAAAGAGGTTTGCTACAGACCATAGTCTGAGCCATATTAATCCATTCGACACACGCAAGCCATGTTTCTTTTGACCCTTCTCTTTACGTGTGAGTGGTATGGTCCTTTCAGATATTTTAATGAAAATTTTGTACACATGCTTTTCAGGTGTCCCGCCCATTTCATCATCATTGATTTGACTGCCCTAACAATATTTCCTTTAAAGCACAGATTAAGAAGACGAGATGCACTGAACTAAGGTAGTACGCCGTTTCTTTTTGTTCCACGCTGTGAACAAGAGATTATTACCGGGAATTTGTATCGAAAGAACGGACCTGGCGAAAGGGTTGGTAGACCTACCAGCGCAGTTTCTGCAGTAATTACTGGCGTAAGTGAGACGTTGACGTGATCGAGCATTCTCCGTACTAATGCCTCAGGTGCTGTACGAAGGGAATCGGGAGTTTCATATTTCAGTTGTGAAGTTTCAGCCATATTTTTCGAAAATGAACTTTAGCACGCGAGTGTAAACACTTGACGAAGGTACGAGACTTCTGTGCGTGCGTGACAGTGGGCCTATTTCTACGAGTAGCATCTGCTGTAATGTGAGTAACTTTTATTTGTAATGCCTTATGCCACTGATTTATCGATTCTACTATGGCAGTAATTGTGACCGAGCATACTACTATTCCGGCTGAGCGGATCAGCACTTTGCGGCAAGCTGTAAACTGATAGTACTTTCTGCAGGTCACAGTTCTCTCCATCAATATCCTATAGGCCCATGGTCTAATTTCTTCTGCTGTAGAGCCTGTTCGGACCGTTCGCGCGTCGAACCCCCCGCTGGGGCAGATTCCTCTTCTGCACACCCGTCCTGACCGGCCCTGATGCCTACCCAGCCTCCTGGACAATGGGTACCGGCGCTCTTTCCCGGGGAGTAAGGCGGCCGGGGCGTGGCGTTAACTACACAACCCCATCCAGCGCCGAGGTCAAGAATAGGTTGGGACACACCTTTATTACCGCTCTCTGCCTGCATCCATGTTACTGGGAGACCTTTTCCATTCTTGGCACTATTGTTGTTGACCCTCACTTCACTCTTATATTAATCTTTTAAAGCCTAGCGGTAGCTTTACATACGACAAGGTTTAACATTAAAAAGTTCTACGTGGTGCCCACATTGCGTTTATGTGTTTTGTACGGATCTCAGAACAAACAACAACTTTTTCCTTATCAAACATTAAGAGATTAGTTTTTATAACCAAAGTGGAGAGTGTTTACAGCGCGGTACGCACTGAGTCCTTATATAAAACAGATACGCTTCGTCTTTAAAGGGTTAATTTTTGTCTCACGTATATTCAGTCAATTTTTTGTCAGTTTTTGTTTTATGAGGAATGCGGGTCATTGGATCTCTTCTCATTTCGAACTGTTGCCAATCATGCCATCTGCTTTGGGCTGATTCAGGATTAAATTCCGTAGTTTAACCTTTTGCGGGCTGTTCGGTGAGACCGCGTGGGCAGGTTAATGTGAGTCTGAAATTATCGTAAGTAACTGCCAAGACAAGACGGTTGCTCTAGCACTGGCACTTGTGATAGCGATAATATTGTAGTACCACGTGGTTTATATCTTGCCTACAGTTCTAATGCAGTTACAAACGTCATTTATCATGTTGCGACCGTTAAGTTAACATACGCACATGTGTAGTGCAGTATATCACGCATGTTTCTGATTACGTTTCAAAACAAACACAACGTTCTTGAATTCCTGTACTGGTTGACTGCGGGCACGAGCCTAGTACCCCTCTCAGACCAGGACTACCAAAGGAAACGATCTCTCACGTTCCGTTAAAGTGAGCATGGAGTGCACGTGCTGGCGGAGGGATGTTAACACACGTTGAGGGATTGTTGAACCAGCGTCTTCACTTAGTGGTGACATTTCCTGTTCAGTTTACTCACTGACCCGTCTATCCGCTGCGTCAGTACTGACGGCCGCACCAGGTTACTTTCTTTTTACCCATCAGATTCAGCGTGTCTCGCATTTGCAGGCATGTACTGTATTACGATGGCAGGAGTTGTGCCGCGCAGATCGACGTTCTAGTATCAGTTCGTGTGTTTCATGAAGTTTCTTCAGTGGTTATTCAGTGGATTAGGGTCGAACTTTACACTTGTTTGAACTTCAGGCTTCGTGTTGGCTGTGACGGAACGCAAGGTGAGAATTATTTATTGCTTCTTTTTCCTTTCAAGTATCATGCTATGTTCGGGATATTTGAGAGAAGCCCAACACCGCGGCTTGAGAGCATATAGCAGAGCAGAGATGAAACATTACAGAATCGTAAGATTCGAGCTGCGGCTGTTTAACGTCCCCCACCCCGAGGAAGGAACACTCGATACCCATTTCAGAGACGGCTGGCGTGGACGTGGTGGCAGAGTAAAAACTGCAGTGTTAAAGGTGGTCAGTAACAAAGACATCCTGCTAGGTAGCACAAACGCACGTACAGAAAAATAAGTGTGCATTATGTTGATAAGATTATGTGGCACCGTGGAAGGTATGTTTTTCTGACGAGAGTAAGGCCCATATTGTGTACCATTTTGCCAAAGCTCAGCAATTTTAAGACACGCTTGGATCCGTGTGGAGAACCTGTTGAAATCGGCCGCTGTGTGTGTGTGTGTGTGTGTGTGTGTGTGTGTGTGTGTGTGTGTGTAAGCATCGAATTACTCTAAACCACTAAATGCATTTGCATGTTTTTTTTATTGGGGAAGGTTAACGAAAGTGTGTCAATCTTTCCAATTTTGATTAAAATCGTACTGTAATAGCGGAGACTACATGAAGGGGCGTACGTGTGTTTCTGTTGCACCCACGCCTAATTCGCACGTGACTTCATATTTATCAGAGCAAAATGCGTTTAGAGCACACAGTGGTCCGCAATATGACGCGCATTTTATGTCGGTTACATGTTGTCCGCAAGGCTTACAGTTTGGAGATAATTCAGCAGAAGGGCGCAAACACTTCACAATAGTTAGCTATGTGAACATTGCCTGATTTTTAGGCGCGTTTGGAAAATTTGCAGTAAATGACTGTTAGCTTCGTCATGTCTGTCCGTTCGCATGGAACGACTCGGCTCCTACCGGACGGATTTTTATGAAATTTGATATTTGAGTATTTCTCGAAAATCTGTCGAGGGGATTAAAGTTTGATGAAAATCTGACCGTGAATACCGACTACTTTACGTGAAGACATGTGTACATTTATGGCAATATCTCGCGCAATTCTTATAGTTCGGAATGTTTCACACAAAAGTTGTAGAGGAAATCAAAACACATGTATTCAGTGACTTTTGCCGAAAATCGTACCGTTAGTGAGGTAATGTGGAAAAATACGGTAAAGCCGGACAGCCACAGATGGCAGTATAATACGGAGCATGCGCAAACGCCGTTGACTTTTGTCAGAGATATATTTAGTGGGGAGGTTTTAATCCACTGGTTCGGATTAAAATTAAACTCCATCCGCATATCTCATACCAAAATTCGCTGAGTTATTTGGAAGATCATGGATGTCGGACTTTGGAGAGTGTAGGCAAAAACAGTCGAATGGTAGGATTTTCGCTGCTGTCCAGGCATTTACGTTGACCCCGTGACAAAAATTAACGACGGTTTCCATTCTCCCGGGAAGAGTCGATTAATTTGGCCAGGCTGCCGTGACAAACACTACTGAAACCGCAAGGATGTCCAGTGCGATGACTGATCAGTTCTTGTGTTGAAGTTTGTTTTGTGGGTTGTGACTCCTTGGAGCTGGGCAGATGGGCACCAACTTTTCGGAGGAACGTAATGTTTCCATCTTCACAGTAGATGAGTTTCCGAAGATGGTGTGAATATAGTGACAGCATTTTTCTCCTACATGTTGGTGCTTATGTGCCAAACTTCACGGCGTCACATATGAGAATGTATGTCTTCTTAGTCGTCTCTGTGGTGGGAACCATCTCAGATTTTTTTGCTGATTTAACTACGCTTTGTCAGCTGTTTTGGTTACATAGCATTGGATGATATGCTGATTGTCTGAATTGGAAGGGATGTGGAAAGGAAAGGTCGTGGCCTGTGTGCCGGGAGGGACAGGGAAAAGTTAAGGCGCTTTCGAACACGAAGCAGGAAACAGGTTGTGAAAGAGAGGCTTCCGGAGTGGAAGCAGGCCTCATGGTGGCAGTCGGGGAGGAGTATTCCAGACACTCCACAGTAAGAAAAAGCGTGTTTCCATGGACTTCCATCCCCTCGTTTGATAAGTGTACTTAGAGCCCACATCTTCGGGGTGTAAAGAAGACCTGGTCATTCCGGCTTGGCCAAGAAGTGGATGGGCTGAGCCCGATTTATGCCGCATTTCCATTAATGGAAAAATGAGTGAACAGAAGAACCGCCTGAATCGAGGACTTTTTACCGCAGATTGGTTGTCAGAAATGGGGGTCAATTTTATGAGCGATTTTTTAATTCTGAAATTTGTAATCGTATTATTATCGCCTAAGTGTAAGAGTAGTCTATAATGACAGGCCTCAGTTCCTGAATCGTGGATTTCATGGAAGCTGCAGGTTTTTGCTTGAAATTTTACAATTACTCAGCTAGCCAAAAAGCTTCTGGCTGTCAAGTAATCCGAATACTCATCGCCTTTCTCACAAAAGCCTGCCTTCGGACGCTTAGCCTGAGCCAGTTCTATCCAGTTAGTGGCTGCCTTCACAGTATATTACACTTCAAGTTCGATTCTGTCAGCCCAGACGTTTTAAATCATCGTTCGGGCCTAGAATTTACCCTCCAAAGTAATTATGCGCCGTAACTGAGCATGGTTCAGATAATTTGTGTGGTCACAGTGTCCTAGGAAATGGTTCATGCCGTTTAGGTCCTCTGTAGTTTGACCTCATTGTGACGGTTTCACAACAGTCTGGCCAAGGAGAGGAAGTCACTGGCATAGCTGAACCATGCTGTTAGCTGTCAGCAGGTCTTGCACTGTATTTCAGTGTCTGGCCTGATCGGTGTAAATTTAATTTCACACGTGCGACTTGTAGAAGATTCTGTGTGTTGGAATATAAGAGCTCTTTGTCAGTGAGGACTAACGGGGGGAGGTAAGGAGGGTTTGGTTCAGAGAGATAGCGTGTAAGAATGAAGGAGATGGGATAGGAAGGCGGGCGGTGTGATAACTCCTTTGTGTGGTAGTAGGCCTAGGTCACAGTCACCCAGAACGGTTTGCTTGTCTGTTGCAGCTCAATGTACTCTCGCAGCGCCGTGTACCCCGGCGCCATGCAGTATCTCAACACAAGTCCCGTATCGGACGTCACGGTGCAGAGCAGCGCGTCACAGAATTTGTGGTCTACGCAGGGTAAGCATTACAACTTATTGATAGGCCGTACGCACTGCGAAAATTACAGTACGCGAAGTTTATTTGTTACTCTTTTACCACTGGCGTCTATTTCTTGTCAATATCATCATCATCATTTTCCGTTTTCTTCCTTTAACCTCTTTGTTTTGTAATCTTCACCTTTTCTTCATCCATCTCCGGAAATGGGACTGCTTGCGTGGCCGCGTAACGAGGGGGAGGGTTGACCTGGCCACAGCCCGGAATTAAGCGTTCGGCAGAGAGATGTCCTTCCACATGACGGGTGTGGTTATCGCAGAGGGGAAGAAGAAATACAATATTCAGACGCGAGTGTTCGTCAGAGGGGGGGGGGGGGGAGAGGGCTGAATTTTGCATTAAAAATATTTACGCTAACTTATAATCCAAGTTTCGGGCCATACCCAATGGTTTGTAATGGAGTTCGAGCGTCCAGGATTTCGTAACAAATGCCGATGACGTCATCGGAGAACGTTGGTTCTGACGTTAATTAAAACTAGATCACATAATTGATCTGTTGTGACAGAAAACATGAAATTCTGAGAACTGTATTCTAAAAGTAAATATGAATGAACACGTAGAACCTCATGACTTGAATGGTCCCCAGGAGCTGTTTCTTTCCATGTGCCGCTTCACTGTACGTTTATGCAGAAAAACAAATTCAGAATTTGTTCTTGGTACTGCATGTTTGAAGAAGTAAGTTTATTCGTCATGTAAGGAAGTCTGTTTGGTGCATGGAGGTAAAACGCCACATATTGTGTACTCCGGCACTATATTTAATATTTACGTAAAAGCAGTATCATCTTAAAGCCACAGACTGTGCTGTAATTTACCAAATTTCTCACTGCAGCTGTGTGTGTAGGGAGGCCACGGAGCATTGTTTGCCGTTCGCGAACGGCAGTAGCTATAGGGTCTATGCACACATCATCGAGCCGAACGGAACGGCCTGAAACAAAGCGAAGGTAAAAATGTCACTATAATGCCGTTCTCTGAATTGCTTCGTAAGAAAAAACTCGATGCCAGTTGGCGACATGGTGTAAGAACAAGCTGTTTAAGACGCATTGCGTGCCCCAAAAATAACCGGAAACGTGAAGGACATTACGTAGGATGAACATTCAGAAGAACGTGATATTTCCTTGTCACCCATAGCACATTAGCACGAGCTGCAGCGAGAAGGAAACGCAACGAATCGGCCAGAGTTTTAGTACGATCTTTTTCACTTCCGTTCGGTACGGTGCAGTAAAGTAATAGTAAAGTAAAGTAAAGTAAAATTCTGCGTCAGTTATAACTGAAAAATTTTCAGACTTCTGTGAATCTAGTTTTTTTTGTCAGGTAAGGGAGTGTCCAACAGTCCGTCCGTCCGACCGACCGTTATCATTTTTATGGACACATCTGTGTTCTTTATGCCAGTACGTCACGACGTTTTTGAATTTAAATGCTTTTATGCAGACTTATGGATAGTTCACCACGTGTGGTGATACCATTATGATGACTGATGTACAGTCCTGTTCAGTTATGTCTTTTGCCTGAGCCGCTGTTATTATTATTGACGTCTGGAAGTTTTTACTATATCGTCGCGTAGTTACACGTGCAGACACATAGACACATAAACGATGTGCCTGAAGATAGTTTCATAAATGAAAATTCAATTCACAATGTGGAATTCAACATCCTGCATACCAGAAAAATTGTTCTGAATGTTGTGAATTACTGTAACATTAATAACAAAACTTTTTTGAAGAAATACTGCGTAGGTTTCTGTGTATGCATACTTATAATATATCAAACGTTGGAAGGTATATAGGCACATGTATGCCCACGTAAATTATAAAATGTTTTATATATGACGTCTTGAAAACTATATTCGGTTCTGTTTTTGTAATGCAAAACCAAAACTTACGTAGCTGTGTAAGACGCGGGCTACCCCTGATAATGATCCTAGAATCGAAATATGTCAGGCTGAGTGAAATGGCGTATCGTGTGTGTGTGTGCGCGCGCGCGCGCGCGCGTGGGTGGGTGGGTGCGTGCGTGCGCACGTCTGTGTGTGGGGGGGGGGGGGAAGCTTATGTCTAATTTCTTAGCTGAATTAGAAAAATAAGTCACATGATTTCAAATCTGCAATTCGAGCGTGTAATTTAACCTTTTAAAGAGTAGTGGGTACTTTACGTAGCACCTGGTTTAATATTAAAAATTTCTACATTGTAGTGACATTGCGTTTATGTCTTTTGTACGGATCTTAGAACAAACAGCAACGTTTACCTTATACATCATTGAGTGGATGGTTTTTATAACCCAAGTGGAGAGTGTTTACAGCGCGGTACGCACTGAGCCCTTATATAAAACAGATTACGTCCCGTCTTTAAAGGGTTAAATGGGACGTCAGGTACTGTGCCTGTACATTTTCTCCTTCGCTTCCAGTCATGTTTTTGCATATGTAATCGTCTCACAGAGGGCACTGGTCTTGGATCATGGCCCGTGGCAGTCTTGGATAGCGAGTAAGTAGACCTGTGTATTGTTTCCTATATGTAATTAGTCCTGTTGAAATTCGAATGCACAGTATCGCTGGGGTCCACCGACGACTACACACCAAGCCCCAAGTCTACTCCAGCGGCTCTTCCCGCCTTTTCGCAGCGGTTCAGTTCAGCGTCTGGCGGGGTCACGGGTCATGGAACAATGTCGCTGTCAGGCTTCACGAGTAGCGGCATGTCACACCGGGCGTCCTCGTACTCACCTACCCCGGCGCCGGCTCACACCCCATCCCTCGGCTATTTGAGTAACAGCCCTTCAGCTGATTCGTCGGCCGGCAGCACGGCGCTTTGGGGCAACTATGACACAGGTGCCTCTCTTCAGCAGTATGGTGTAGTGGCATCGGGCAACTCTGCAGCGTCCAGGGGTAGAACGCCGTCCATGTCGGCAGCTGCGTCGCTCACAGCTAGTGAGTACTGTACTCGCCTAATCTCTATTTACTAGTCAGCGTGGTGGTCTTTTTCAGGTTGGCCGTGCAAACCTGTCTCTTATCACTGGCAGAAATAACTAAAGTGCCCCATGTGTGATAACGGAAATTATAAATTTCCGAAACTGTAGCGAAATTTACCGCGAATACACTGAATTTTCACTGTAGGCCAGTCATGTCGATACAGTACGAAAGTGTGACGTTTAGGAGCACTGTCATGTAGTGGTGATCTGTAGTGATGCCGCTGACCACCCGAAAAATTTCAACGCATTAAATCGGCGATAAAACTGCGACAGAAGTACAGAGTTTCTCTTGATGGAGGGTAACATGATCTAGCGGAACAAGAGTACTGTTAACGATTAATATATCTTGTCAGGGCCGGATGAAATTTTGCTGCCTGTCTGTGCGTAAAAGAAGACAGTTCGAAAATCAGAAAACTGCGATAGACGCATATATGAACAAAATTATTTGGTGCATCTTCATTCAGTTGTAATCCACCGACGTATTATTCTGTTTGTTACTCTCAAATTACTCTCATTCATCCCGTAATCTGTCTTACGACAGGTCTGTAGCCTCTTCCAAACCGAGTTTTCGACAGGTGCATTCTGGTGCTTCCTCTTTCAACTTCCATTATCCTCTCCTTTCCTTTAAGGTCATGCAGTAGCCGCTTACGTCTTATTCCTGGTATTTCCGTCACTTCTATCCTTCACTCTGTCTTTCCTTCAGCAGCATGTTTTAGAAAGCAGCTCCTGTGCAAGATATGACCAATCCGGTTAGCCTTCCTCCTTTTGTGTTGTAATTAGGGTATTCCTCTCCTTCTTGACTTTATGCAGTAATCCTTTATTTCTCACACGATCGGTCCAGCTGATCTTCTCCATCCTTGTCCAGCACCACATTTCAGACTTTCCGGGGATTTCTGATCCACTTTCCAAAGTGTCAAGTCCAAATTATACCTACAACCAGTTCACATAGGCCTGCTTCGAAGCTGAAAATAACAAACTTATCGCAAACAAACCATGCCCAGGAAGTACGTTACATCGCTTCCTATTTTTATCCAACAAATTTACAGGCATCAAATTAAGCGTCTGGAAGAAAAGACGGCTAGTACGCGCATATTAAACTACCACTGGGCAGCGTCGAATGTTAGAAATTTGTATTCAACTAAATACGTTAAGTAAAAACTGCCTGAATCAAAGCGTACTCGAAATTCACGTCTTCTTTGTCATTAGGCTAAACTAATCATTTCAGCTTGTTGGCATTCCCAATATTTCGTAGAGAATGGGAGGCGCTACAAGTGCGTCTTCCTGGTAACTTTTACACAAACTGACGTGCGTACTTTTAATAGTTTCCATTCCGTGCTGGTATCTGATACGAAAATGTGTAAACCAACTCTAACACTATATATTGTCTGTTTATTATAATATGCTACTTACATAGGTCCAACATGTTTCGATGAACGAATCATCATCACGGACATCCTGTCACTAGCGTATAAAGAACATCTTAGCGTGCTAGAACTCAAAGTAAGATAGCACGCTAAGATGCTCTTTATACTGTAGTGAGAGGATGTCACTGATGATGGTGATTCATGCATCGAAACATGTTCGACCTATGTAAGTAATATGTTATAATAAATAGTAGATAGTGTTGGAGTTGGTTTACAGATCCTCGTGACCTGCATACCTCTAACAACAAACTTTGTGAAACACAGTCTTTCTTGAGAAGCTGATAGTCACTCATTTGGCTAAGTTATATCTATCTCACTGTGTATATCGCTGTCTCTATTTCTGTTTGTCTGTATCGAGAGAGTGACGAAATCGAGGAGGGTGGGATGGGCAAGGAAAGTGGCAGGAACTGGCAAGACGATAAATGAGATCAAAATTTCAGTACTAAAACCTGCAGGGATGAGCTCACGTTTAAGGGTAAGAGTAGATGGGGAGGGTCATAATGAAATAGATATAAAGAAATAAGGTTTGAAAATGTAAGCTGGATTCATAAGGTTCGGAACTGACCCCAAATTTAACAGGACCGTGTGAAGAATTGAAATACCAGTTTCTCCAGAAGGCTTGTTCACACTATAGATATGTATACACCATAAACTTTTCTTTGCGTCCTTCATTGTCTCCGGTCTGTGGAACGTAAAACAACACAGATTCGAAGAAAGACGGCGATTTAAACCCTTATCATTTAGCAGCGTTATGCACATGTGTATTTTAAGAGCGTAGTTCATGTATTGTTCTGCAGTCCTGTGACGCCGTAGTACAAACGAAAGGGACATGTGTGTAGGCTGGCGGAAAAACTGTTCGCTTGGACACTGCCCCTCATCCTTATCTGTGTTTTCAGTCTCAGCTCTTTCTTGCATCTGATTTTCAAGCGCCGAGCATCGTATTTTTTTACACTGATATCTGATCCGTTTTATCTTTTGCTGTAACAGCAGCTGTGCCTTGCACCTCTCAGATTCTACCCTGTCTGATAAACACTTCTTTTAAAAGCCCTCTGTACAAAACCGCGGACATTGATCTGCCTATCCGTGGAACTTTAGAGGCTGCAGGCTCGCTGGGTCATCGCGTTAAGATATGATGACGCACGCAAAAGATATACAGTCGAAACCGTTTGTGACGTTCGTTTACTAGAATGTGTTACTGTTTTGCGTTTATTTACTTTTTAAGTTTCTTATTTAATGGCGCTCTCAGTTGCTGGTCGGATACGTAGTGTCGGGGATGGATGAATGAATGATTGATTGAATGAATGAATGGATGGATGGATGGATGGATGGATGGGTATGTGGGCATTACTGGATTGATACTGTGGAGAATCTATCCCATTGCCACTTGTGGTAGGCCCGGTAGTTCTTCGATGATGGATGCTGATTCATTACAAGGTGGTTCACGTTTGGCACTGTCCAGTGCCTGAAGTATGTTTAATATGTGCGGAGTTTCGGCAAAAGGACCAATTTGCCTGCAGTTACCCGTGCGACAGACGTGAAATTCCTTTGTGTTCTCGAGAATGCAATTAACGAAGTTTTAGTTTGTCGTGAAAGTAACTGTAAGAGTTCATGAAGTTAGTCCTAGGTTACAGTACTGTCAAATTTAAAGTGTATTCGATCAATCGATTGTCTTTCGTGACTGGATGCGCATGTCGGTCCCTGTCGAGAGAAACGAGTGCCTGTCAAATGCAAATCAAATCCATTACCGCTGTGTTGATTAGTTCGAAAGCCCAAACATACATTTACTTTAGATTCCTTTTGCCATTAACCTTTTCAAGCCTAGCGGTAACTTTACGTATGGCCAGGTTTAACATTAAAAAATTCTACGTGGTATCCACATTGCGTTTATGTGTTTTGTACGGATCTCAGAACAAGCAGCAACTTTTGCCTTATAAAACATTAAGAGACTGGTTTTTATAACCGAAGTGGAGTGTTTACAGCGCGGTACGCACTGAGTCCTTATATAAAACAGATACGCTTCGTCTTTAAAGGGTTAATTAAGCATTCGGTCCCGTTTTCAGGCTTCAGTGCTCTTTAGTGTACTTTCACTCTTTGGGTCAGAGCGTAACCGCAAATTAAATGTTATTTTGTTTAAAATCTCAGTCTGGGGACAAATAAACTAACCAGATACCAGTCTTATACGTTATAGTGAGTCGAGTTCAGTACACCGTCAGCGGCAGCTGACGAGGACGGAATATATCGCGCAGCAGTCTGGGCCGTCGTCCGTCAGCTTCTCATTAGTGAGCAGGCAAATGTGTTCGTAATAACTTACTGCTCGCTAGGCGTATTTGTTCCGTGTCAATAACCCAAAACTTCTGGTGGCGTTTCGTGTTTGGGATGCGTCATTAGTTGCAGCATGCACACTTTGGCCGGACGAAGATAGACGTATAGTCTCCTCGAGGAAACTTCCCCGCAAAGTAGGACGGCCATCAGAACGCGAACGTTCGCCTTGTACATGAATATATATGCTCGTATCATACGCCTTGTAAACAGTTAAATCTAGTATACCAGGTACTGCGGTGTAGATTTGTATTTGGAAGGTCCCCGTGTCGAATCTTTGCAGGGCTGCGTGCTACTATGACGTGGTGTTCGTACGCCCTCCAGGAAAATGTCGGGCTAATAGGTCTGCCAGCAAAAGGGCCTCTGCCTCCTTTCATATCCCACTTATATTCAAAATTCGTGAAAGGTTTGTTTCCATCACGTGTTGTGGGCCAAGAAGTGTGCGCAACCTTTCTTAACCGCGGGCCTCTCAGACACGAGTGGTTTGGCATAGTGCCACAAAGGGCTTTTAAAACAATATGTGCCGTGTATTAAAATTATGCGCTACTGAAGGCTTCTCGGGCCACTTAGGAAAGGGTCGAAGGCAGTGGCGGCTTGTGGGACTTGCTTATGGTAGGGCTGGGGCTACGATTATTATGTGATTGATCAGAAGGGCTTAACAGAGCGTTTCTTTCAAGACAGCCACCCAGCCAGAGCAGGGTAAATTTTCTCACATAAGTTTGCTTTCTTCTTGATGATGACTGAGAAATGAGAAAAATCAGGTGTTGTACAGAATGGGTCTCCTAACGCAAACTTTTATTCAGATATTTAGTTTAATTGTTCTCAAAGACTGCAGCCCTTATGCAGGAGCCGCGCTTGGTTGAGGGCAAGAAGTGGACCGCGAGCCACAGGATGCCACCAGTGGCCTAGAATCTCTCAAGTTGAAATGACGTCGCTAAATAACCGAAGAACGAATAACTTAGTCAAACCGAGCAGGCATATGAACTGGCCTACAGGCTGTCATGAATGAAGAGTTTGTGGAATCCTTCAGTTCATCCCGTTGAAGTCGGGGTAATGTTACATTAACCCTTTAAAGACGAAGCGTATCTGTTTTATATAAGGACTCAGTTCGTATCGCGCTGTAAACACTCTCCACTTCGGTTATAAAAACCGGCCTCTTAATGTTTTATAAGGCAAAAGTTGCTGTTTGTTCTGAGATCCGTACAAAACACATAAACACACTGTGCGGGCACAACGTAGAATTTTTTAATGTTAAACCTGGTGGTATGTAAAGTTACCTCTAGGCTTTAAAAGGTTAACATGCATGAGAAGCTCCTCTTCCCCATTTCTCTCCTCTTTTAACCATTCTAACCATCATCCTCTCATCGTACGCGACGCTAAATAATTTGTGTAGTTGATTCAGCGTCTTTAAATGACACAATCCGTAAAGACGATATAACTGAGATGTAAGTGCGCAGTATGTTGGCTGCTAATCGATGTGTGCACGTAACAGAGTAGCAAGCCGTGCTGCTTAGCTGATCGCTGAATGCCTTCGCACGAATTCATCATGTGACTTGAAATTCCCGCTTTATTTTATGGGCCCAAGATTAGGTCCCTCACTCTGAGGGAAAAGCACAGATTCAAGGTATGTGGGAAAAATGCTGAGGATGCGGGATGCAGCGGAGTGAAAGACTTGGAAGAGTGAAAATTGCTGTATAGACCTGCCGCAGTCGTGGGCAATTCAGGTGGCTGCCAGCGAATTGGTTAGCCATTTAAAGCACAGTAGTTACTCCAGTATACGCTGTAACACTAAAAACAATACATTCAGGGCACACAGTGTATTGACATGTTTCTTATGATGATAAGCACATTGTTCCCAGAAACAACTACACGAGTTGGTTGTTTTAATGGAGACACTGTTTACTGTGAGGTAAGAACTGGATCTTTAGATAAGCCATACTCTTCAGGCGAAATTCGCGTTTCAAAGAATTGACCAGAGATTAAAGATCTATACGTTTTCAGTGCGAGTTGCGTTGCTCAACATTCTTCCCTTGTGCTGGTTGTCATTTTCTGCTTCGCTTCAAATGCAGAGGCGTCAGCCACTCTGTAAAGAAAAATCGTAAACCACAACGGTTGCTTAGAGATGTACATATCAGCGGTGAGCATCGCCATTAGTCTCGCTGCAAAAGAGTTCGTAGGATGAACACCCATGTATCATAGGCCTATTTAGTTTCATCCTTGTAGCATCGGCACGCCTAAAGCCGAATTACAGTAGCGTCAGATAACACTTTAAGAAAAATTTCGGTCATCTTTTAAAGTCTAACATACTTCTTATCCGAATAGCCCGTGCTGCTCCCCCTTCCCCATCACTCACTCATTTCGTAGTTGTGGTCTGGTATGCATCACCAGCCAGCCACGGTTGCACTTTGCTCCTCAGGCAGCCAACCCTGCCTGGTCCCTGGCCTCTGCCGACCGACGTGGCTAATAAATTTCCCGAAACACTCCCCATCGGTCCATGGATGGGATGCTGCCGCTTCTCGTGGGATAAATTGTAATGCAGAAATATATGATGCGCTTTTATGTACACTGCATGAATAAAATATACATGCCATAAAAGTCAGAACCCAGAGAAAGTGTATCTTGTAATTTCCATGCAGTAGATACCTTCTTGAGAAGCTAACAGTATTGGAACCATATACTCCGTTATCTTTGATCGTTGTCCTTGAAATATAAAAAAAATTAATGAAATAACTACCCGTTGCCTATCGTGTCAAGAAATTCTGCGACCGTCTGTGGAACATGAAGATACTTCGCCATTTTCTCAAGACGCTACCCTTAACACGTTAAATATGACTCATATAGTGTCATATTTGTGATCATTACTGTGTTTGCAGCCGTTTATATTCAAGAAAACACACGTAGATGGGTTTCTGTTGCGTCTGTACGGAACGTCCACTGCTGACTCGGGGGCTTATTAATTATTTCGATAAAACTAAACGCTAAATGTAGACTAATAATAAAGTCAATTTAATTGTAGTAAGCCAACACAATTTTACTGTTAAAAGATTTGATTGGATTTACTGCTGCGACATATTTTGCTTTGAAGAATTATTTTCAGGCACACGTTTATGTATTAGGTATGTAGTGTGAAATGTAAAACACGAGTAGAGTCAAAAGTAGTTTTCGTGTCTGAGATAGTGACTGGCGGTTCGAGGTATTTTACTGTGTCTATAAACACGACTTAATTCTGGGATACATATTTTTCCAAAAATGTAGGAGTGACCTCAAAATTCTAGACGCCTAAATGGTGACAAGAAGCAAGCAAGAGTTATGCTGGGGACCCACAAAATCTTGTCTCTGGGCGACCAGGCGCCCGGGTTGTGCACCCGTCATAGTAAATTAAGACAATATATATTGAAGTGTCGAGTAAAAGGTTGGTGCAGTTGCAGGGTGGGAAGTATGTGCCGGCCGAAGTTTGTGGAAGGCGGGTTGCAGGGTGTGTACGCAGGTATCTTGGGACGCGATACATTTCTCCTGCAGTATATATAGGATGTGTTTGGATTCTTTAGGTTACTATTTTTTTTTCAAGTTGACGTGTTATAATTAAGTTTAATTTTTACGATTAAGGTCTTCTGGGATAAGACGCCATGACGGTTGGTAAATAGTTACAGGCATTTTGGGGAGCTTCCCGTGGCCATCTTCAGGATCTGATCAGTCAGAAGTAATTCATAGACCCTGAAGAAGGAGGCTACAACTGATGCGAAACTTCGGTGACTACCGACCGACATGAAGTCGTTACCAAGGAAGACTTTAAATATTTATCAGAACGTCCGTGAGAACCTGAGATCTCGCAGTTTCCTTGTTTTTAGTGACAAATGCAACGGCATGAAACGTATCAAAACAGCTGACTGTAGATTTAGCACGGCAGCAATATTGTTGTTGTGTTATAAACCACACAAAAACTGCCGTGACCGAAGGTGGCTAGTGTCGCACAAAAGTTCTAGTCGTACTATAGTGGTGTCGCTGCCACTTACAAAAGTTCTCAGGTCGTTCGTATTGCTAATGGTAGGAAATTAAGTAGGTCTGGTGTAAGGGTGAGACGTCTGGTGACAGGACAGCCATACCAGTTTTCATGAAATCGCGTCTTTCAGTTACCATATTTTTCTTTTTTTTTCCAATGAAGAAATCAGACGTATTATAAGTGTGTGGGAAAACACAGAGGAGTATAATGATTCATCTGAATTCTAAGGTTGTTAATGAACCTCAGTGTTAGTATGTGATTCTATGTAACCTAGGGAAGTCTTATCAGTGTGCCGGGTGTTAGTTACAAGAGATGAATGTCTGTGAGTGCTGTGGTAAATGACTTCAGTGAAACGTCGTAATCAGTTACGTCTCGCGTATTGATTCTGATGGATGGCAGTGACGAGTAGCTGTGTCCTTCTGGGAAGTTTCGCGAACTATGTATATTAGGAGAGTTTAGAATAAACAGTTTACAGTGTCGACTTTCATTTATTTTCTCTAGATACTTCGTCGATATCTTTCCAGTAAGTTCATAACAGTGCTACAGGTCTGTTACCATTTAATAAGCTTATCGTGCAGAGACTGGGAGTCAAGACCGACTCATAGCAGCAGGCTGTTGCATTTGTTTAACCATCTGTAACAGGAAGTTCGTTTAACACATAGAACTTCATTTTTTATGTCACAGAAAATCGATGCGGATCGGTTACAAAGACCAGTCGCATAATGCTGTTCAATTTTACGATGACGATGTTTAATTGTAACGACATTGTCAGCTGCTAAGATTATATGTTTCTATTTTTTACCAAGTACTGCACTTTGTTTATACAATCTCCAACATGTTTCGAGTGAGTTATACAGTCATCATCAGGGAGTCAGTTCTAGACAATGATGACTGTGTAACTCAGTCGAAACATGTTGGGGATTGTACAAACAAAGATTAGTATTTGGTGAAAAATAAAAAAAACATATGAAAAACAACTGCACCGAAGGATGTATAACATTAAATATGCTAAGATTATATTACGTTCGGTGGGACAGCAATGAAATGCGTGTGTGGAAAGATTGTGGAACTATTCCGATAGGGGAAAACCGAAGCACTCTGAGAAAAACCTGTCCCATTGTCACTTTTTCCACCATAAATTTCGCCTGGACTGGCCTGGGATCGACCTTTTAATAATTTGAGGCCTTACTTCGTTTATGATGCAGTAATTTTTAATTAATACGGAACGTTCGCCATATTTCCGTTATTTGAGAAGAAACCTAAATACTGGTATTTGAAGGGTAACCTTCACATGCTTTTGGTTTTTGCTTACTGGGCTAATTGATCCCTTAAAAATACAAATATACTCGTCGTTCAGAAATGTATAACGACTCACACATTCCTTAAATGTTTCCAGATGTGTCGGGAGGCTAGTGCAAACTGTAAATGGATAGCAAGGGCATTGGCTGAACCACATGTGTACGTAATTCACACTTAGGAGATTCTTGGACATAACCTCTAAGGTTAACGTATTTTTGTAATTTGTAACTAACAAAAATGTTTCGTGCAATATAAGCAGGTTTTCCACGTGTACGAAACTTTACGATATCCCAGTTTAATGCGTGGATCTAGTATGGGTCAATATTCGTCTCCATGAACCCGAAGAATGAATAAGATGCTACATGGTTACCATGTTCTTATTTTGTATTCTATAAAAATTAACAGAAGGAACGTACTGTTCGATATCACCACACGCAATTCAGAACCGTATTGAGTGGCAGCCTGCACGGTCGACATACTGCTACTGATGTTGAGGTCTTCACAGATACGAAGGTGCGATTATCTGTGGTATGACGTCCGATCGAGATTGTATTAAAATTCGTCAGTTTTGGTCAAGAGCGGTTTGTTGAGACGGACATACAGACATACTAAAAGATAAGGCTCGAGAAGTTTTGAAAATGCTGACCAGCAAATGCAGTCAAACCCTGTTATAACGACATCGGTTGCGAGCAAAAACGAACCATTAGTTTGTGCTAACACGCTGTGGCCCGCCACCGCTTAGCGAGCAGTGTTCGTTTCTTCTTGTCACACAGTTCGTCCTGAACACTCTTCAGCCGGGCGTAAGGAAATGGGAATGAGGTTGTGATTCTTTGGTGTAGTTAGGTGGTAACTTCTTGCGTGAGTAGGTGGCCGTTTTTTCTGTCCCACAAGTGACAAAGTGTGACCCCCACTACGAAGTCAGTGAACGTCTGAGTGGGAAATTGTCTCCATCCGAAACTTTCTGTCAGCGTTAGCCATCAAGCGGCCGCAAATTGCGACCTCTGCTTGTAGGCAGACATTATGCGGACACCTACCGACATTATGGCAAAAGCTTATACACGTACAGGATTTTAAAGAAGTGGCTGATGCAGGTGTGTGAAAATCTTGGTGTTATTTTGCCACGTATGCACTGCAGAAGTTAATAACAACGCTAACAAAGTAGTATTAAGGCTGGGATACTGTACTGAGAAGGACGCTACAGAAGTTTTCCCAAACACAACACATTAAAGTTAAGATGAACCATTTAGGACTGCAGTCAGAAGTCACTTCATATCTCTCTACGGTGTACCTAGAAAACTAAACCAGTGGAACAATGTTCTTTGAGACTGACTTATAATTACACACTTCCGCTATTTAACACATTCCGTGCTTTTATGAAAACAGAAGATTCACACAAAGTGACCCTATTCAGGGACACTTGGCCCACCACCACAACTTCTGGTTGTCAAATGTCCATTTTAACGTCACCGTATTTACTGGTAAGTCTCCCAAATGCCCTCTTCTCCTGAGATTCGCAGATCAGAATCATTTACTGTATCTGTCTAACCTTTACTATCCTTGCCCATACGTGCGTGACCACAAAATATATCGCTGCTTTGATTCTAAGGTTCTCAACAAATTGCTGTCAATTTTAGGCTCTTTCACAAAATCGCGAAAATCGACTGTTAGCTTCACCATGTTTGTCCGTCCTCCCACATGGAACGTCCCTATTTCCAGTGGACGGCGTTCGGTGAAATTTTATATTATGGATTTTTACAAAAGTCTGCCGACCAATTTAGAGTTCGGTTAAAATCGGACAAATGTAACGGGCACTTTATGTTGACACTTGCGTACATTTATGATAACACCTTCCTCAGTTCTTTTTGGGTTCACAAATCTTTCATATAGAAGTTGCAAAGAAAAGCAGAACTCACATTTCATATCAGACGCTTTTTTCTGAAAATTATGATTTTTACGACATACTTTCAAGAAATACGGAAGAACTGTAGATCCATAGGTAGTATGGCGCAACACATATGCTATGATTTGCATTCCGGGTTTTAAGGCAAAATAGATACATAAAGCCATATGTAATACGAATTGCTGTATACTTGATTAATACTGTCAGCTCTATTCAAATAAGTTAAGTTTTGCGGTTGCAGTTAAACAGAAAAATCTACGCAACGACTTACGTGTCATCATGATCCGTATAGTCACATTATACGTATATAGCAGGCATTGAGCAAACACAGTATTTTGTTTCACTGCATTTTTGTATTGTGTGAATGCTGCTCATTTTTTTTAGAAGTAAGTGTGTGTATGTGAGTGTGAATTAATCGAAACACTTTATGTTCAAAACTGGAACCTGTAATGTGTATAAATATGTTTTATGCCAAATATAATTGTGGGTGAACGGAAATATTTGAATAAATGCTACTAGTGTAAGTCCGTGAGGTCGACTGTGGGAAGTGGCTGTGTGTTCAGTGATCGCCTCGAGGTAACTTTCATTTAGCTGGAATTCTTGGATTTTGTTAACCAGTCTGTAGCTTAAGAGAAAGATAATGAATGTACCTACAAATATTATTTGTAGGTCAACAGTTACGGAATGCGTCTATCAGATGAAACTTTGAAGTTCTGACGTATAAATTTAACACATACAAAATCAATATGAAGTCATGGATAACAGATTCATCTAATAAATATAACAACAAATAACAATAACGCCATTCTGTATCTACAGTTATGAACAGTAACAAAAAAGTGTGGCCCAACTGGACTAAATGGTACGACGATCTGAGAAGTGTCCGGAATGCGGCAATCTGAACGCCCCCAGTGTTACTTTATACGTACTTTTCCTACCTTGTCAACTTTAAGTAAGCAGCAAAGATGACAGCTGAATTAGAAACATGTCGCTGGTCATGTAAGGACTCTGTTGTAAGTGGAACAATGGGTCACACGAAATGACGGTTTATTGAACTCAGTATCGAGATGGTGCGTGCCCGAAAATGTCCTGGGAATCCCACGGACAGAGCGCACAAGCGTATAGAAATGGCTTGTGAAAACATGAATAATACTGCCCAAGGCTCTGTGATAGAATTTTGTTTTGACGGTCACAAACTGCTGGTTACATAACAAATAGAAATTTGTATCGTGGAAATGGCCCGTTAGTTACTGCGCTTACCTTAAGTTGATTTTAACATGACAGTACAGAATACAGACAGTCATGACTCCAGTAGTCAAAGTGTTTTATTGCTTGAACAGCAATACGCGTCGCAACGTCGGGAATACAAGGCGATAAGGCTGAAGTGCATGAAGGTCACGGTTAGAAGAAGCAGGCGAATATCCAATTCTAGATAAATTGCTGCGTTGGAAAAAAAGGTTCCTGAACAACGAAGGAAAGCGATGGACATTATTATTATTATTATTATTATTAGCGTTGTTATCATCGCAAACTTCACAGCAGTTCAGCTGGTTCTTGGAAGAGTACGGGTCCCACTGACCAGGTACTTCTTATTCATTGTTCTACCAAAAACTTGATGACTATACGGCATGTATTAAGGTATTACTGATTCCAACTTCGGGATTTGTAGAGCAGGGCGGAGATTGAGTAATTCTAAACTTTCGTGTAACTTGTTTGGAATAACACCCATTTGGATTGGTATTAGTTCTGTTATATAGGCCGTTGCTGCTGCTGCTGCTGCTGCGGCGTAATTGGCCTACGCGCTGTCAAGCTAGCGCTTTTGAGAAATGAGTATTGTTATGCATACATTATAATCACGTAAATCATTTTTCTGTGTTTCGATTTTACTTTCGCTTTTCACTAAATGCATTGCAATGCTGTGTTTTGTTTTTCGTCTGTACTTTTCTCCCGCCTTCACTTGTGGTTGTCGCCTTCGACTTGTGCCGACATTGTAGTTGGCCAGTAGACTGTTGAGTCCGCACTTAAATAGATAAGAAGTTGAACTGAACTGATTTTAAAACATTTACTAATAATAATTTCTGTTTCAAAAATAGCAAAATTTTTAACAGTAGATGTTCAATTTGTGCTATACTGATATATGATTTTCGTATTTTGTAATAGCAGCAGCAGCAGCAGCAGCAGCAGCAGCAGCAACAACAACAACAACAACAACAACAACAACAACAATAATAATAATAATAATAAGCATAAACATAAGCGTAGCATGGGAGGCTATTTATGAAATAGGTTTTGACAAACGCATTGTCCAGCACACCTGTTGTTTTACTACTCAACTGTTGTCACTGACCTTTACAGAATCTTCAGACACGCCAACCAGCAAACCAACCAATGCCTGAAAGAGATAAAGCTTATTGTGTTCACTGTAACATAGGGAAGTCCTTACTCTATATTGTTAAACGGGAGCATCTTTTGTATAGCGTGATAAGGACCTTAAACCAGTACAAGGGAAAAGTTATGCACCTGTTCTCCACTGTTGATTATATTTATTCAAGCAAAATTACATGTACACAGTATGTAGGGCCTACCGTGGGCCGGATTAATCTTGGGGTATTTAACAATGCTGTTTCAAGTGAAAGAGTATAAGGAAGGGGCAGATTGTTACGAGTCGGTCGTGGCATATTTGAAGGGAGTCGGCAAACGAGATTGACTGAAACAAATTCCTGTCATAGTAGCTGGTAAATCGGGTCACTACATTCGAACTAGATGCTCGAGCTGTTCACTGCATCATGAGCTTTGTCACGAGTATAGATTCATTATTTTATTTGACAGTTGCAGGTTGTCACTTCCCGCCGCTATTCCAACGCGCGTATGGTTGGGCCCGTGAGCGGCAACGTACACAAGCGAGCGTATACGAAATGTTAAAATATATTTTCACATGAAACAGGCCTAATTATTAGTATAAAACTGCGTAATGAGCTGCATAATATATTTTTTTCTACAGATGTTATAAAGGGCCATAAAATCAAGGAGAAGTGACATAGATGGGCCGTGTAGTAGCCCTTCGCATGGAGAAGATGGTAAATACACGAACGTATTTTAGTCGGAGGGTGTGAAATGGACTGATGTAATTTTTAGGATACAATTAAGCGGAGGGTTCTTGTAAACATGGTAATGAACTTTGTGTTTCCATGAAATACATGAGATTTTTAAGCACGTCGCCGAAGGACTATAAGCTTTTCAACGAGGACTTTGATCAGCAAGCCAGTTGATGAATGACCGTTGTGATTTTGTTCGACCGAACAGCGTCGTGTATCCTCTGTAACTGACGTGTAATGCAGTGTGAAAGAAGCTGTTGTAGGTCGCACCGTTGTAGCCTTTCCTCTCGTACGAGCTTCTACAGTATAAAGGCGGGTTGCGTCTGGTGGGCTGCTTACAGAAGAGGTTCCACTAAAGCAAATTGCGTCAATACGGAGGAAGCGCCGCATCGGGACCGGCTATAGCTTCCACACGAGTGAGGACAAAAAGGTTCGTGCTTCATTTTGAAGGGGTTAAAAACGTCGGACTCTTAGCAAAGCAAGTGACTGAGTGGTGGAGTGCATACGGGAAAGTCTATTAATAAGCGCAACAGATACGAGTGCACGCAGAAATTCCTAGGTGCATTTTTCAAACAGAAAGGCCGGGGTGCTTTACTTCCTCGGAAATCCATGTTCATCTGACGGTAGCCTATTAATGGAATCGGGGTGTTTGAGAACAAAGTGCCGAAGAGAACTTTTGTCCCAAGTAAAAGGAAGTAAGAGGGGTATAGAGATGATGTAGTAAGAACCTGCATAATTTTGCTCTTTACCCAGTAATGTAAAGGGTTCGTGCGGTAAATTTTATAATGCGGATTGTTAATGTACATTCTGTGCTCGGGTTTGTACATTCTGTGACCGGTTCCGCTTTAATCTGGAGACGCAGTATAATGGAGTTACGACTGTTATTGCTATTACATTGCCGGTGCAACATTAATGAGAGTTGTTTCGTATAAAAGTGAAGTTTTCTTTACCAACACTTAGTAGGATGGCGAATTTCCTAAAGTAAGAACATGGGCTATTTCATTAGATTATTGTTGTGTTTTCCCGCTTTATGACACCGTGTGTTGTGGTAGGTGGTGCCAGCTTCTCAGACGCAGATGCTGGCTCCATCTTCAGGGTAGAAAATAGCGGTCGCATAGAAAGGGTAGCATGTAATCACATCCGTCCTTCGCGGAGAGGTTTTCATACCTCTGCAGACATTGCTGCAGAGTGGCAAAGGTCATCGACCTATTTTTCCAGACTAACTAATCAATGTGTCATCTCCACCTAGCACCAGACGTAACGTCACGGACAAAACTCATCAGCTGCAAGGGGGGAAAATATCAATCATTATTGCTTTTAAAATGACATTTCCTTAATGATCAGCCACCAGTGTGTGATCCTATCTCTGACCACATCCTGCTGTTTGATTTTAACATTTTCTGAATTCTTCTAAGACAGAATTTTCTTCTTCCATTTGAACTAAATAGGGTTTTATGAGCCACGCCAACACAGTGTAATGACAGGATACGGGGCGGACGACTGTAGTTCGATTCCCGACAGAAGCCCGGATTTTTCTCTCCCCCTCCATGTGTACGCCGCTTATATTAATTACCCAGTTGTCAAGAGATGTAGGGGTGCTGGACACGTGCACCGTCTGCTGAAGGTACATAGACATCTTCAGTGCTCATTTTATAGGGAAGGCCGCCTGGAGTCCGTACGCATACAAGGAAGTTTAAAAAATAAGCTAACAAACACTCTGATACCGAGAACTTCGGTGTGTGTGTGTGTGTGTGTGTGTGTGTGTGTGTGTGTGTGTGTGTGTGTGTGTGTGTGTGTGTGTGTGTGTGTGTGTGTGTGTGTGTGTGTGTGTGTGTGTGTGTGTGTGTGTGTGTGTGTGTGTGTGTGTGTGTGTGTGTGTGTGTGTGTGTGTGTGTGTGTGTGTGTGT